>JAQFXN010000948.1:0-17580 GCA_034693365.1 Liacarus xylariae
ACTCCACCTCTTAAACAGTATAAGAAATGTAACGATAAGTGGTGTTCAACACCACTTTTGTTAACCACAGCTCTATAGATTTCTGGATAATCTTTCTTAATTATTCAGAACTCGCAAGGCTAAACGTTAAGATTAGATGTAGCTCAAGGGGGTATAGCCTAAATACCTCCATTAAGTTTTAAATTTTGCAAAATATCCCCCTGACTTTTTGCTTCGCAGGGAAAAAATTTTGATGCATATTTTCAAATTTTCAAAATTTACACCCCCTCTATACCCTTAAGCTATTAGCCTTAAGTGTTGAATTCCAAAATATTACCATTTATATAATATTATTTATAACCAATATAAACAATATTGGAACATTTGAATTACAATTAAAATAAAAATAATGTGTCTTTTTTCGGGCTTTTTATTCTGTGGTATAGTTATGAGAAATATATAACATATACAAGGTCTTTAGTCTTGAGATATAAACTGAATAGGGATGGACAATGGGCGAGGGCGACACTGTCTCCAAAAATGACCAAAGTATCATTATGATCCCGGAAATTAAAGGAAAAAACGAGACCTCCTTTAAGAATTTTGAGAAAACGGCGCCGTTATTGGAATATTGTGTGAAATTGTCCAAAATTCTTAGAAAAATAATAGAATTTTTTCAAATTCTTGCTAAATTTGGTCAAATTTTGTTAATTTGTTAGAGAATTCATCATAATTTGCTTTAATTCTTTTAGATTCTTGCAGAATAAGTCGAAATTTGGTTAAATTCCGTCATTTTTAATTAAATTCTGCAAGAATTTGACGATTGCAAAATACCCCACACTATACCCTTTGTGACTTTGAGGCTTTTATCAGTACCCTTGACTTTAGGGTGTTTGTCCATCCCTATACTGTAATAACTTTTAAAACAATCAATTTAGTGGTCTACTCAGATTGGTCTGTCAAATTTGGTCAGAATAACGATTACAGTAAATAAGTTCTGTATATAATTTAAGAATACAGATGCAATAATTGTTTAGTATTAGTAAAATCAAGTACCCTGACTGGCCAACACTATCTTCTATTGATAATTACTAAAAAATATTTTTCATAGATTAATGGATGGGATAAAAACCCCAAACTCCTTCATATCCTAAAATTCGATTGATTTGCATTGACTTTCTATTGCTCGAGCGCTTGAAATCAATCTTTTTGAAACGATTTTTGATACAAGTTTTACACAAAAGTGCGTACAGACTAAACCATTTATCTGATCTCAATGAAACTCACAGCACATCTGTGTCTTATATTTTGGAACAAAATATCTAAAATTTATGAAATTATGTCAAAGGGTTTCAAAAGTATATGACTTTTTTTCGTCAAATTTATCATTTTGAAACTCACTGTATGTATTATGAATATTATTTGGCAATGTTTATTTTTGGTAAAACTAGGCAAGAATTTCAGTTTAAATAACCCTTTAATGCGCCCAAATTGAATTAAAAGAATATTCTGATGATATACTCCATGCCATTCAACTATTTTTAATTTTTCTAACAAATATTACTTTAAATATTTGTATTTCTTAGGTTGTGATGAGTTTGAGAATCGATTGATTGCAAAAATAGAGTCGAAAACAGGAAACCAAATAAAGCATGAAATATAAGAGCGACTCAATGATAGACTAATCTAGGAATCGATATATGCAGTGGTTTATACTCTATGCTCACATCTGGTATATTCAATCTGCAATATATGCTGTATGTCTTTAAATTAGAGAAGTGGTCAGTAATGAGAATAAGTGGTCAATTAATTTCAATTTATGTCGAATTAAATACAAAACAAATTCTATGCAAATATTTTAATTAAATTACATCTTTTCGAACCCACTCTACCATTGATTAATAGATTATATTTTCGAAGTCATAGTTAGATTTGATTCCAAATATAGTTAAAATTTCCCAAAATTATCTATGTTAGTTTTTACCTGTTCTATTTCCGCTCTATGAGCTCACACATACATATAAACCATAGTATAATAATAGAAATACCCAATAATCCCAACATTTGGTTTTGTGAATCCAGTTCTGCAGTCAATAGCATAGCTGTTATTGAATATAATGGATATTAAATATAAATATAAATGTTTAATATCCGCTCAATTGGTTGTCTGTTATTTCATTCATACATGAGTTGAGTTGAAGTATTGAAATAATCTAAAGACGAATCGAAAGCAAATTAATGTAATTAAAGCCTCCAATAAATTATTGAGTAATTAATTTTGAAATTAAATATCAATTTATAACTCAATATGAGTTAATGTTTGAACTCTACCCCCAATCCTATTACCAAATGATTAATAGATTTCAATTAAATTCAATACCCATTCCTGTATTCATTAAATTTGTTTTGGTTTGGAATAAAGAATATATTAATTGCAAAAATAATGGACAGAATAGACCCCAAGTGTGTTGTCTTTGCATCCGATTCTGTAAAATGTATTATATTATTGAATACAATATCCAAACTATCAAAACCGGTTCAAAATCTATTCAATCGAGTAATTTAGGTCTGAGTTTGTGTGTCAGACATATATAGGGTATACAAGAGTTACTGCATTAGTGAAGTGCACAACGAATAAGCAGTTGTGAAAGTATTCTGTGCTCTCTATCGTGCAGTCGGTTCTGGTATTTTGGGGCACAACAGCGGCTGCCCTACAACAGCCCCTTCAACAACAGCACAGGCATTGGGGCTCAACTGGCGACGAGTCAGCGCCTGTAGATATCCGCGCATTTGGTGCAGACATTGAGTGTAAGGGAGTTAACGACTGAACAACTATTCAATGCTATGAATGCTTAATATTTTCGGTCATTCAGTACTAAATCGATTCAATCATCCGTTGATTCAGTACTCAATCGATATATTGAATGCATTGGATGTGAAACTAATCCAAGAGTTGTTTCACATATTTAGTGACAATTAATGAAAACAAATTTAATATCCAATCGATTGAACAAACGGTTTGTTAACAAACGTATTGACAATAAAGGAGTAGTTGTTTGTTGGGGTCATTGAACACAACACAGCACTCACTCCTGTACTCCTGGTTTGCGGACATTTTACCGAACACTGAGTCTTGTACTCGACTTTGAATTCACGTAAATATTATTAAATAATTAATATATTTATTACTGAAACCAAAAAACATTTTCAAACTTCAAGTTTTTGTTTACTTTTTTTTGTGTATATTTTGAATATAAATTTGATTATAAATAAAAGCAATTTTTAATATTAATTAAATGTATTGACAGTTAGTTTGTCTACAAAACAGTGAATTAAATGTAAAGTTTTGAATGAATTTCTAATTTAAATCTTATTATAAAATAAATTGAGAAATGGATAGAAAGGTATCAAAATATTTTTGTATATTTTGCGAGAATTGCACTAATTTTAGTACAATTAAT
The DNA here is from genome assembly GCA_034693365.1 of Liacarus xylariae. Taxonomy (NCBI): domain Eukaryota; kingdom Metazoa; phylum Arthropoda; class Arachnida; order Sarcoptiformes; family Liacaridae; genus Liacarus; species Liacarus xylariae. The sequence goes on from JAQFXN010000948.1 coordinate 3,441, forward strand.
GAGGCGTACAATCACTACAAACAGCACATGAATGTCGTCTACTATTGTCTCAATTGTGACAATAATAGGAAATGCGATGAAAACCATTCATCGCAACAGAAGACTAGTGTGGGCTCTGAACCGGAAGAGGGTTTGATTGAGATGTGGATCGAGAGGTTTCTCTCCTATCAAAACGAAATAATAGAGAAAACATATTCAGATTTGTTCCGAACCTCTAAACTATTCACCGGTTGTGCCGTTTGCGAGACTTTTCTTAGACTTTGCACTAATGATGGCATTCCGTTCAGCAGTAAATCAATTGTTTGGTCGACTAACCAGTCGATGGCCAATGAGACCCGTCATGTCTGCAGTCATCTCCGGTACTACCCGTTCGAGTGCTATAAGTGTGAGAAAGTGGGCCGATATCACAAAAAGTGTGACTTAAGTGAAATCTCACGACATATCAAAAGTTGTCATTCATTGAGTCTAAAAGACACTAATTTTGAGGGTTTAGTCAAATGCGTTAAAATCAGAAAACTCGAGAACTTTATTGAATATAATTTTAAGAACAGGAATCAAAACCAACAGACCAGTGGCTCAAACACTACTACTAAAACAGTAGCTCCCAAACCAGTCTCCAGCGCACCGGCAGTCAACCCGATTATAACCAGAAATGCCAAACGAGCTATCGATGAGTCGACTAAACCTGTAGTCAATTCTCCGATTATTATAAGTGAATCCAAACCAAAAAGAACTAAAATTGAGTCCAAAATCATTGTCAATAATAGCAATAATAATAAAAATATGAATTCAAACGATAGTAAAAATACAACGATTTGTAGCGAAAAAACTAATGTTATTCTGAATATAAAGAAACCAAAAATTTCAAACAATGGCACAAATATTAATGAGAAGAAAGTCATTTCCGGTAATAATGAAAGAACAGTCGAAAATTCGATGTCCATAACAACAGCAAAAGTAGAAATAAAATTCAAACCAATTGTGAAAACATATGGGAATCCAGTGGTGAATAATATAATATCTAAACCGAAACAAAATAATCTCATCAGTTGTGACCAAATTATCATTAAGAAAGTGCCCGAAGTCTCCTCTAAAGGGATTAGTATTATAAACAAAACGGCGCCGAATATGATCGCAAAAGCAGTTAATCCGCCGACAAAATGCTTAAGTCTTAGCCAACAGTTCTCTGATATGATGGACGACGAGGACGGGGATGTTCTACAAATGGATTCGACTACGGCTCACATTATTTCTAAACCTATTGTCGACTACTTTTGTGTTTTCTGTAGCGAAAAGTTTGTGGCAAAAGAGTCGGCGCACCAACACATCCAAAAGCATTTGGATTACTATCCAATAGCGTGTCTGACGTGTGGCGAAGGACTGACAGATTTGACCGCATTTATGAAACACCACAGAGAATCACATCCCGAAGCAGTCAAAGGCAGGTATAAGAAGAAAGAGCAGTCGACAGTCGACAAATGGATTTCTACATTCCTTTACTCTCAAACCACAATTGTTCGGTCGTTTCCGCCTCGAGAGTCCTGTCCCGTATGTGATCGGGTCTTCTCTCGACCAGAAGTGATGGGCAATAAGCCCCGGCGCTGTACCATAAACAGGAAAATTGATCACTTGTATAGGTTTGTTAGCAAATGATATAATTATTAGTCTTCTAGTAATTGAGTAAAACTAATGTTGTTTACAGACATATGAGTTATTTGCCCTACGAGTGCATTCTATGCCAACAGAGCGGTCAAGAATTCTTTGTCGCATATTTCGAGAGCAAAGCGCACAGTCATATAAAGCTAAAACATCCACAAATCGACGACAACGAGTCGCGATGGCATGTCTTCCAAAAGACTATTTCTATTCCAAAATTGGATGAATTTATTGAGAATTATTTGACTCAATTCGGTATTTCTATGCAATACGAGAGAAGACCCGTAAAGAAGTCGATTAAATACTGTTCGCCAATCGATGGCTTTAATTCGCAAACAAATAATTCGCTCGAATTGAGTAATACTTCACTCAATCTAAATATGATTTTCTCAGATATAATCGATTCCTCGAATTCGCCAAAAATGGGTTCAGAAGTTTTGAACAATAATTGTAATAAAATTAATGACAAACAAGAGATTGATTTGATATCAATCGACGACAACATGGAATCAGTAGTTCTTAACGAATACAACAGTAATTCGAATGACAGCAATATTGTGGTCGATGTCTCTCCTCTGACGCTATTCGACAAAAGTGTTTCAGAAAATAGTGAAGAAGAGCTCTATTTTTGTATATTTTGTCCACAAATGCAATATTTTTCAAAAATAGAGGCCTATTCTCACTACGGCTCACATCTCGAGTATTTACCCGTTTTGTGCAAAATATGTTCGAATAACTTCTCAGATGTAGAGCACCTGATGACACACCACCAGTCTCTGCATCCGACACTGGACTGCGATTATGAGATATGTGAGGACCAAATACTGGTCAAATGGGTCAACGAGTTTCTCGAATCTCAGCTATTAATTAAGAAAGTAATGTCCTGTTCCTGCAGTTATAACTGTCCCGTTTGTATCAAATTGTTTGGCAACGAATTGCCCAATAGTTTAATGCCATGCGATCAACACAACGATGTCTTATTCAGTGTTCACATTCATAAACACTTGAATTACTTTCCCTACGAATGCATTACTTGCAAACGGAATGGGAAATCAGTTCGGGTCCCGAACTTAGACTCAATGGCAATGACTCACTTGAAAGAGCATAAGATAGAGAACGCGTCGATGTCTCAGGTCGTGAAGAACTTTCCCAAAACATTAGTCATTCCTCAATTGGAGAAACTGATCGGTGATTCTGTTCACAGAAAAAGAGTTTCTGAAAAGAAAAATCGATTGGATTTTAATCCGTTTATTGGTTCACAACAAACCATTTCCAACAATAATAGTCTTCAAATCAATAATAGTCTGTCAATACTTAGTAGCGAACCCTCGACTTCCAACACATCGCCAAATGTGTGTCTCGTTTGTTGTCTTGAATTCAATGATATATTAATTGTATTTCTATTCAACAGAAAACACAACACATTCGTCTCGAAGGCGGAAGAGTTGTTAATTTGCCCCCAAAGACGGCCAATGCGGACAACTCTAAGACTCCAAACAATAGCAATGGAACCGAATCGGAGACCAACCGATCAAATGTCACACAAAATAATAACATTTGTTGTATTAATTGTCGTAAATATTTCCCAAACAAACAGTCCTTTAAATTACATCACAATCAGTCACATCCGGGAAAACCAATTCTCTGTTCGAAAAACATTTAAAAAACAATTTTTATGTTTTCAATCAATTAATTATTTCATTAATTTTATAAAAATTTTCATATTATTTACCATTAATTTCTAATTTTATTTATTATAATATTTAATTTAAATATTTGGTGTGATTTGTGAGTTAACTGAATATAATTAACAAATCATTAAATTAATCAAAAATTTATTTATCAAATCATTTATATTTCAAATTAAATTCAAATGAATTTTTAAGATTTGATTAAAAATAAAATTTCAAATAATGTTTTAATATTTATTAAAATTCAATTCTTTGATTAAATTAATACAACAAACAGTTAATCGAATTGTTTGGCATTTATTTGAAAAAATTTATGACAATATTTTCAAAAACACAAACTCTATAGACTAGAGTTATTGTTTGGCTATTTATTTTCAAGTTGATTTCAAGTATAAACAAGCAAAGAAAAAGAAATGAATGAATCATTAATATGAGCTCGTGTGTTTGCATGTATGCGTGTATGTGTGCTTGGGTGTGTGTCAATTTAACAGAATGCATGTAAATTATGATGAATTCTGTAAGAACCTAACAAAAGGCATTATTTTGCAAGAATTTGACAAATTTAAGACAGAATTTCATAGAAAATTCCAAAACGTTTTCTTAACCTTTTTCTCAAAATTCACAGGGAAGAGCGAGATATTAAAAATTGCTGGTTTTGTCTTGATCACAGGGATTATATTGGTCATTTGTCGGGACAAGGGGTGTGTTGACTATAGCATTGAGCATCCCTACTAAAGCTCCTCTTGTTTTTTGTCTTATGAAGCGCCGACTTGTACAGGAAACAGGGCAAAACAAGACGATAGATTTGTCAAAATTACCAGGACAGGAAAGGTATGAAGTATCTCTCATCAATAGAGAGCAGACTTATTTTTAAAATTTTGGAAATATTTGTATGACTTTAACCTGATAATTTATAAACAGTAAAGTTATTTAAACTTTTAAATTATTAAAACCTAATTAAATAAATTAAAAGCATTGTTTATAAACAGTGAAATGCAGGAATTGCCGGTTGTTTTAGACACTTTACTACATTGTAACTACATTTGATTGGTTTAAAAAAAGTTAGTGACTCGCTAGTGCAATTTGCACTTGGCAGGTGTATAAATGTTAACAAAAATATGAATTAATGTTTGTGTTTTAACTTTTATGATAGGGGACAAGACAGACACTTTGTCGTTTAATTGCAGGACAGGACAGGAAAAGACTGTACCAAAACAAGAATCAGTTCAGTCATGTTTAGGGAGCTTATTGTGAACATTCGTTACAGAACTTGAAAGGACTATATTTTAATTATTTCTACTAATTTGGCCACATTTTGATTAATTAAATGACACTTTCTTTGATAACAAAACGGGTATTTTGTATATCGAATACCCAATTGATGTGCAATTGATGTCCGATTAGTTTTACATTTTGAGTGTCATATCATTCCAAGTATTGGTAATTCTGTTCAGAAATATTCAAATCTAAAAGTTGTCAATCATTTAAATAGAATTTATTTTAATAATAGTTTTATTCAAGTCTTAGTCGAAGAATAGAAGAGAATTTCATAAATAATGGATAATTAGGGAAATATTTATTAATTTTGTTGAACACAAATGAAGAGTTTGTCGAAGAATTGAATCCAAGAATTGAAATACCAATCGATTTGTCGATTGATTATAGATTTGTTGGGACTGTAGATAGTGTGCGGTCAGTGACTGCCTATTTGGTGGGTCCGGGGTATTGGGACACTGACTTGACTTTGCCCTGGTTTCTGACCAACTGCTGGTAATACCCGGAACCGGTCGACTCTGTGGAGGCGGTTCTCTTGACTTTGGTCTGCGTTTTATTGTTTGTTTGAGTCTTTGGTTTCGCTTTCTGTGTCTGAACTCCAGTGTATTGTGAAATAGATTTGACTTTTGTTGTGGTTTTCATTAGACTATTGTAATAATCAGAACTGTTTTCCTCCTCTTCGTTGTCTGTTCTCACAGTCTTATCCGTTGGGTTTGGCTTCTGATTCACTGCCGCACCGGTTCTCAGGTCTTCGGGTTCTGAGAAGAATCCAATCAAATAAGCGATTACTGAGAGAATGGAAATCCAGAACAAGAAGAACACAGCGATTGCTATTCCAATGGCAAACATCCAATAGTTGGTGTGACTGTACTCCTGCTGTGGGTTCGAGTGCGGCAGCCCTTTGTCAGTCATGACTGCAGCCATACCTCCACAGACGGCGCCCACCAGTACTGCCACTGAAAGGACTGCGTTCTTAAGGAAAGTCCAAAACCTCTTTCCGTTACTTAAGAACCGTTTGATTAGATATCGATAGAGAAGACAGTGAACTACGAAAATCAGAGCTCCGGCACTACTGGCCAGCAGTGCGGCCAACGAACTGGAAGTCATGCCATTGTTGTAGTTCTGGCAGAAACCCAATGGACTGAGAGAACAGGGAATCACAAACACACACATCAATAGCATTGCATTAATGGCCGGAAACAGAGTTATAATGTATTCCAAAGCCGTCAGCGTTTGCGAGGGTTTTAGTGCGCTCTCAACACTCCTCTCCTCCTTCGTGGCCGAGGGGTACTTCTGAGTGACCGCAGCCTTGTCTTTGGCCAAGCAGTTGATCGGTTGCCCGATGTATGCGATGTTCGCCTCCTTCGCACTGATGTCCTGCACCTCAACAGTCGTGACGTTTATAGAACTGATCCCATTGTGATTGACTATAATATTGCAGATATCGAGAAGGGGTTCGTTTCGGTACAACAGAAAGCGACAGACTTTCAGATTGGAGTCACTCTTCGGAACGCTTTGTTCCAATTGTTTGGGAGATATTGTCAATTGAATCAAAGATCTTCTGGAACTCCAAATATCAATACTAATAGAAGTCTTTGAGATCTGGAAATCGGGTTTAAAAGCGCCGAAAATAAAGCGAATGACATAACGGGTTTTGGCCGAATTGGGACTGCATTTGTCGCACACTTTGTCCCAGAAGTAGATTTCCGGCGGAAACAGGAAATACACGACAAGTGCGAGCAAAGCCATTGAGCACCAGATTATCGATACTATAATATACGACAGGAATTGGGAAAAAGGCATCGTTTGCTCCAAAAGACAAACCCAAAGCAATACTTTAGGACAACTGATCAACAATTCAAACGAAATAACAATTCAATGAAGGAATGAATTAATGAATGAATTAATGAATTCAAACAACAATTCAATTGCAATGAAAGCCATTTATATGAAACTCGCGCTAAATATAGTCTAATATGAATTAAAACACACCTTAACTATCTCTAGAGTTCGGGAAATATCAGTCCATTGAATTGCATTATTGCTCAATTCTATAACAATAAAATTTGTGCGAGAATTGAATTCATTCATTAAGAATTTGATGAACAGTTAACACATTTTATTATTTTAGTATTTTATTGCAAAGTATTTGAGAAAATAACTACAAAAGTAATCAAAAATGCTAATAAAATTATATTTAAATTAAACATTTATTGTAGTTTACAATCAAATAATACTTCAAATTTTCTTCTGTAAAATTTAACCTTTCCTCAGTTAAAATTAGTTTGTATTTAGAGAAACTCAGCTCTACATCATAGGAAGTAATCGGTGCGAATTAAAATAGTGAATTTCATCTAAACTTAATTTTCTGTTTCATCTAAAAATTAACTCCTCTTTGGTTTTATCATTCAGTAGTTCAGAGATTTGCTTTATTTGCTTAAATCCAGAGTTTTTGGTTAAATTATTAAACAAAATTGATCCGAATTCTCTAATAAAATTCTTTAATTTAATTGAAACACACTTTACTTTAGACATATTTGCAAGTTTTGAAATTTTATTAAATTTTATTGGAATTCGAATACACAGCACTTTCTTAATTAGAAAATTGTGTTCTCGCACATTTTCTATAGTTATAAATTACTTCGAGCAATAATGAAAATATTTTTAGACTGATTTTTCCCGGACTCTTAATAATAAGTCTAAATAGTTATATCATATCATTAAAACTATTGCATGGCTGAGGTGTAAACTCTCTAAAAGTTGTAAAAAAATCTTTAAAATATCTTATTTAACTAGTCATCCAAATTAATATTGTTGGATAAGAATTACAAATTAAAGTAAAATTTGAACAGATTTTATTAGAATATAACTCCTTTTGTATACTTTAATTAAATTTTGGATTACTATATATAATATATCCCTATCATTTCCATTTCATACACTTCAACATTTTATACGAAAGCTTTTAATTTTAACTCTCATTATAAAGTATAGTAATTTTAATCTTTTGTAAAGATAAATTTTTCTTCAAAATGTATGGTTTGGAATTATTCAGTCTTATATACTGTAAGAGTATTTCTGCTAATTAGGAAAATATTATTCATTTTTGTCATTATCAGTTTTCTAATAAATAAGTTAATCACAAAACTGTTATGATTCACATAATTATGATTCACAAGTTTGAGTCATAACAAAGTTTTATAATTAAAGATAAGTGATGAATTTCCAAAAAGATAGGACAGACCATTCATAAGAATCTCAAAATTTTAGGCATGCTACGTGTTTAAATTGAAGATTTTCTGGTTAAATTCAAGTTTTATCATAATTATACTTTTAGGAGTTTAGTTCTTATATGTTCTTTTAAAGTTAATGTCGAATTTTGGCAATTTAGTAATCCAGGGTGATTTTGGTACTTTTTCGAATTCATCTTTAAATTATATAAGATTAATAATTCTAATTTTCAAATATTAACACTTTTATTAAATAAATATTAAACTTCTTTCATTGAAGAATAAATGACCAGGAGATAATAGCACAAATAATTATTTTAGATTTTTAAAAATTATGAATAAATTCTTAGTAATATCTTGAAGAAAATGTGCGACAGTTTAATGGCAAACCCAAGAGTAGTTGATTATAAGAAATGTTCATCTTGACTAAAAATAAGGTGATTTTGAAATAATCTCAATTCATAACAATCTCTCCTAGCAGATCTGTCCTCCATTCGATGGACAGAATTGTGAGTTATTATAAATTTGCCAAACTTGACGTAGTGTCAAATCATTCAACCCCTGCCAAAATATTGTTAGAGATTTATAATAACAAAAGTCTAATTTTTGTATATGACAGCCGTCGTAGACAAACAATAGAGACGAAAGTTTTTTCCGTTCAATTTGTATGAGATTTGCAACAATTCCTGTCACAAACACGTCCTCAAAAGGCACAGCAGGCAGTGCTTTAGTTATTGCTGTCTCATAAAGGTTTAATACATGTCGACCCGGAATGAGATACGGGCCACCGATATAATCCGGGTAAACTCTAGAAGGATAATCTTCTTTACTAATGGCCCACTTAGTGTCCCGAAGAACTAATGGATTGCGCCATAATTGGCCATATATTGAATTTGGTTGAGTTGAATCACAGAATTCTAGCAAATTATCAGTCCTTATGAATGAGTCGTCGTCTACTTTCAACATGTATTTAGCAAATGGACAACTCATTGCTGTCCACCTTAAAAGTCCCACTGCTTTTATGGTGCAGTTATAATAACTTTCATAATAACTGAATTGTAAGATATCATCAAATTTATTATTCTCTTCCATCAACTTCTGCTGAACTGTTGTGTTGTGTGAAAGACCGACTGCGAAATAAATTCTAGTTTTGCTGTTTGACCGCAACTCTTGACCCCACGTCTCACGAATTGTTTGTCTTCTATCAAAACCATCGACTCTATTGAAAACTAATACAACTAAAAGTAAATCTTCGCCGAACTGTTCACTACAAGAATCCTTATTTAAAGTCATTTTTGTCATTTCAAACAAAAAGTTTGGATATATTAGTTGGGAATCACTTCTAAGTTTTCTGGCGTTTGATATATTCATTAAGTATTCGTCAATATGTCTGACTTTAGACTGAATTTGATTTATTAACTTAAGTGATGTACTATTTTTGATAACTATTTTATTAATTCTTTGAGTGATATTTGATTTTTTATCTAAAGTCACATTATTTTTCTCCTCAATCGTTGAGTAACTATAAAATCGTTTACTGTATTCAAAAACATTTATATTCACTAAAAAATAAAATAATATCAATAATAAAATTGTTATATTAATTGTTATTATTGGCGATTTCTTTAACATTTTATTTAATTATTATTTTAGAATAAACATTAATAAATTGTGCGAAAGAGTGATAACATCCTTAAATGAGAGACAGGAACTCTAAAAAATATTTGTATTGCTGTATATTATGTTATATTCTTTCATAATAATAGACTTCAATTAGAGAAAAACTTTATAAAGAGTCGATTCATTCAATTATTATTTAATTACTTTATTAGTTTTGTTGCCAATATTTAATAATCACTTTTCATATAATAACTTCCAATAAGTTATTCAAAAAAAAGTAATTTTAAATTATTAAAAGCTTTTGTAGCTTTTGTTATAAAATATTTTTAATTTTGAAATATATCCAAAATCCTATTTATTGAATCATTGCTCAATTTTGTATCTAAAAATTTAAGTTTATAGATATTATAATTTGTTGCGTCTTTTTATATAAAATAGTTATTACCAAAGCATTGAAAAATAATTATTATTATCAGCCCCTGAATAGTCACTATAATAGTTACTAAAAACTTCAAAATAGTTATTTATTTTAATCGAAAATTTCACTAAATTCCAATAACATAAAATGCTAAGATAATTGGTAATTAAATAATATGTTTGGCTCATGGCTAATAAATCAGCTGGAATATATGTGTTAAGATATTTCGACTTTTTAAAAATATCAAATGTGATATCATAACAAGTGATAGGACATGACTTGAAAGCTTCTTTTTGTGCTATATTTAATGATCCATACGTCCGATTTAGTTTTTGTCCAGGTAAAACGAGTTTATAATTTAGTTTTTACATGTTTTAACATATAAAAATAGTTATTTAACTGTTAAATAATTATTAACGACTGAAATAGTTATTTATAGTTAAAATAAGTATCTGGTAAATGACCCTCAAATTGTGAAGGCCACTAATTGTGGAAATTAGAGGTGCAAATTTTCTAAATTCTGCCGACCTTTACCGACCCTTGGCGAAAATTCTTAAACCCTTCCCTACCCTTGCATTCTAATTCCCGAAAAAACCCTTGAATAAACCCTTAAACCCATTATTATACAAAATTTCAATCTGATTCAATATTTTATTAGTGTTTGACAATCACTGCAAATAACATTCAATTTCTTTACTGTCTTTCAATACTTTTTTAAATTTTTTCCAATTATTAAATTTAGATTTACTGTCTTTAAAACTTATTGTTTTATCATTATTTTTAATCAATTCATTTAATCTTCTTTAAGTGAAATGTCATTTGACATAACACTTGAATCCAGTGATGTGATATGAGGGCTGTTCTACTAATACAAACTCTATTGAACTCCATTGAAATCTATAGAGTTTGTATTAGTAGATATGATTCAGTTTCAAAATCTTATCAGATTAAACCCTCTAGATCACATCTCTGGTATAATAGTATATAAAACAAGTAACTAATCATTTGTTATCAAAATTTAAAAATTATTTGAAACAATTTCTTTATTTATAAATTATTAAAAATTAATGTTCGATAAAACACTAATTTATTATTTAAGTCCAAAAAACTGCTAAAATATTTCAAAATCAATGAATTATTCAATTTTTTTTATAATATTACTAATAGTGGTTCATCTCATATGTCACACAATTTTCTAAATGCATTTTTGCTTATATTTTATAGTTTTTAAACTAAATAATGCACTGAATTCTATAAAATCCAATTATTCATCAGTTGTTTTGCCAGAAATATTAGTATTCTTGAAGAATAAAATTTTACAAAATGAGTGCATTTTGTTTGACTAAAACAATGTAAGTCAATGGTGAGGCACAGACGGATTAATTCCCGATGAGTGATGAATAATACAAGTTTCCTATCGTTACAAAAATAATTAATTAATTCTATGAATGCCTCAAACGAATAATGACTAATACATTATTTATTGTGCAGTTCGTTTTCGGGCACAGAAAGTCCGGAAATAAACGATTTTATCTGCCTAATTTCAAAAACAGCTTGGGCAGATGTAGCAATTACCCGATTTTGCCTTGAAATTTCTTAAAATTTGTATAAATAATTCAATCCATTCAATGTTTTTATATGAAATGCGAATTTATTGTAAATAAAGTTATAATTAATTGAAAATTATTAAACCATTTATATAATTCTTTATTTTGTCTTTCTTTTGACATTTTCTATAATTTAATTCCAACCGAAGATATAAGTTTTAATGTAGAATACAATTCCAATTTAATCAGTGATATTCAAGTGTAAAACTCTACAAATATTATTAAATTCTGGTTATGTTTTTCACATTCATATCCAATATTATCGAAAATCGCTTGGACTCTAATAATGCAAGGGATTTGGCTGCCGATTAAAATTTGCAATTTTAATTTTACTAATAAATAAAGTGTTCGATTATAGTTTACTATGCAAAATTTCAAGGTGTCCAACCAACCCCTTGGTATTTTTAGGGGTAAAATTACGATATTCTTATGATAATATTATGCTTTTAAAAAATATTTTCACAATTTACCCATATGATATATACATCGTTGGAAATGTAATTTTAAACTGTGTTAAATGAATGTGTAATTATTAAATTTTGATGCACAAGAAAATAAAGATAATTTTAAACTAAATAAGAATTTAATATAACCTGGATTTTCAAACATAGTTTGAAATTGGGTAAATTGAAAAAATATTTTTTAAAAGCAAATATTATCATAAAGATATCGTAATTTCATCTCTAAAAAAATATCAAGGGGTTGGTTGGACACCTTGAAATTTCGCATAGTAAACTATAATCAGACACTTTATCGATTAGTAAAATCAAAATTGCAAATTTTAATCGGCAGCCAAATCCCTTGCATTGTAAGAGATCTTTCAGTGAGCTGTGAGTTATTCAAGACTTGAGAAGAACGACATTAAATTCTGATATTTTATTTACAATTGTAATCAATGTATTTCAACGGAGACATTGAAAAAAATTAATTATTAATTAAATGCTTAATAATTAATGTTATTTTGTATCAAAACTATTTGTTAAGATAATAATACGGATCGAATATATCTTTTTAGTTAAAGCTTTTAATTTTTCTACCCGAAAATGCCCACAGAATTTACCCTATTTACTCAAATTACTGGGTCTGCCCGGAAACGATGTGCACTAACTATTTATTATTATATGATATGAAAAGAATAATTATATAAATGCCTACACTTTTGTTCCTTAAGTTTCCGCTGTAATGATTCTGTGATATCGGTTCCGCATTAAAAGAAGAATTGGACATAATTTGTTGCACTGAATCGACGGGAGAGGATGTGGTTCTTCGGAAGGAATCGCGAACACCAATGCCTGGCCTATAGTTTCTGAAAGACGATTGACTTCGAAATGATGAATAACTTCTGAAAGAACTTTGTGAGCGTATGGATGACAGACTCGGCCGACGGGAGACTACGGGAAGACATGTCAAACATTATATTTAATTTATTCGAATTCATCAATAGATCACTTTATACCTAAGTTAGAGGGCGGGGGCGCCAACAAGGAATAGCTGGCTCGACGAGAAGGGGGCAGAAACTCGTTAATAACGCTTCGAGTGCTCGAGTCATGAGAAGTGGCCGTTTCGAGACCGGTTAGTATGACTGGTGGGACAGAGGCTCTGGAATAGCAGCGATCGTCACTTTCGCTATAACGCACTCTAATGTTAAGCATTTAATCAAAAATAGAAATTTGTTGTTATGTTCGCTGTGTTGGAGACAATACTGTATTAATACTCACTTATTGAAGAGTTTGATGACAAAGCAAAACAGGAATATAAGCATAACTAAACTGGTTATAAGGCTCAGCACTGTTGTCAGATCGGCATTGTTTAAGAACTCATAAGTGGCCGTTCCTATGCGTAAATGCATTGGAGACTCGCCTTTGAGAGACACAGCAAAACATTAATTCAATTATTTATGTTTGATCTCAATTCGAAGAATAGTCATTACCCGCGACACATATCGTCCCCTTTTTGTCTTCGGGTTTTAGATTATATCCTAAAAAGAGATTTATTACTTGTATTACATCGAACACACATTTCATGTCATTATATTTAATTGTCTAAAGTTTTCAGAATTAGAATCAAATTTCCGATTCTTAACGATTAGAGCATTTAAAACCAGTTCTGCTATTCGTTTGCATTCATTTAGTAATTATATCTAAAAGAATTAAATCCGATATCGTATCCATTGGTTCACTTACAATTGAATCAGGGCAAAGGGGATCAGGGTACTTCGAAAAAGTCTTCAGAATTTGATGAAATTTTAATCATTATTACAGCACACGATATGGTGAATAAATATACAAAAATTATATTTCTAATAATGCATATATTTTTACTGACACTTCAAATTTGGTGTTTTTTCAATTTTATTCCATAAATAGGACCAAAATATTTAATCTGACGAAATCCTAGGGTGCGGAAAAATCCTAGGTGACAAATTCTGATGGTTAAATGCTGTAACATTATATAATTTAACTGAATTTATAGGCTTCACGAATTAATTAACCCCACAATATATATATCGTTGTAAAGCTTATGGCGTAACGAATCCAACGGTATATAACAGAGGTCTGGCCATTAGCGTCGGTATCACTGCCGCGCTGGCCACTCACCGCAGAGGAATAATTTCAACAACAATTAACTCGCTATTGAAAAAGG
>JAQFXN010000949.1:0-17579 GCA_034693365.1 Liacarus xylariae
AAACTTAATTCTCTAATTTGAGGAACGCTCACTTTTTTAATTGTAAGCACTTTTTTAGCACTTTTTTTCAAAGCTTTTCTCATGACCCTAGTCTGAACCTATGAGTTAATATTTTGACCAATCATGACTTGAGAGCCATTTTAGCGAAGTTTTATTTTAAGTATAAATAACTATTTCATGGGTTACCAACTATTTTAACTATCGATAACTATTTTAGTTATTCACTAAATATGACGGAATAATAGAATATGAAAGAATAAGAAAGAATATATTAAAATAATTCTAATTTTAAAATGAAATAACAGTTACAAAATTAAAATTAATATTTTTATTTATAATTCATTCAGAGTTAGTTGTTTAATAGTAAAATTTTAGTTTCTGTGTTAAACTTTGCTAAGAATTCTTTGATAGAAATAATAGAAATATTGGAAGAGTGGAAATATTGAGCAATGTCAATCATTCTAACTCAGGGGTCGCTAAAGGTAATATAACACTATCTCAAAAGATTTGAATTTGCTGCTTTAACTTTTATAGCCAGTCAATTATTTAATTTTTACTTTACTTCAGTTTTACAGATAGAAGAAATAATGTTAGACTTAAGGGAGTTGTTAAATGTTGAATGTCTTACCAGAATGTAGTGCATTCACTGTACTCTTACAGTAAGTCTAATTTGATTTGAAATATCATTTGAGGGAAATAGAGTTCAATTTTTACCTAATATTCAAAAACTCTTAGTTTTGGACACTTTAGTGCTCTTATGTCCAAAGGGCACTTCCGGCTACACAATTGCTTCCGCATCCCTGAAGTCCAACGACACTAATGTAAGCAAACATTTATCACCAATTGAGGCAACTATTATATTATAGTCTATTTAAAAAAAAGAGCACAGACTCAATACTGTTTATTGATTTCTTCAAATACTGTAATTAAATAATGTTTTTCTTGTTTTATTGTAATATTAATATTCAATATTATTATAGTATTAAAGAAATGAACAGATTTTTTAATCAATATTTCATTGGAGGCGGAAATCGTCGAACTGGTCATCAGATTTGCATTTAATTGTCGCGAATTCAACCGTTTTATTAGACTTTTGGGCAATATTTTCATTGTAGACCTCATCAACAGTTTTACTATCGATTGTATGATTTGAACGTCTGTTTTGTGGGGAATAACTGAGTGATTCCTTGTCGAACCAAAGGGGAACTCTTCCGAGGTCTCCGTCCCAACGATTTTTGGTGATTTCAATGTATTTGTTGCACTTGAATGCAGACAACCATTTGTTCTGAATGATGAGCACATTATCCGACTCCTGAGTGGCTTTCGCGCCGCCGAATATCGAGTTGTTGTTCAACTCATTCATGTCCTCCTCTTTGCGCGGATGCATAACAAGTGAGACGTGACAATCCTCTCGAGTGGCGAATTTGCGAAACTGGTCTAAGACCAGGTCCTGTTGCCAAAAGCGGTCGAACTTATAGTTTTGACCGCAGCCTAACATGAATTGCATGTTATCGACGATCACATGCTTTATGTCGTGAACATAGACTGCGTGAGACATCGCAGACAACACGTTATCGATCGACTCCTGTCCGTGAAATGTCATGAAATACAGAGAAAGCTCTTCAAACTTGTCGGCCCAGACATCGAACTCATCCAAGTGTTTGGAAATGGCTTTCTCTGCGAACTGAGTTAACATCATTTTCGCGAGCCTTACGTTCTTCACTTCAAAACTTCCCCATAAAGTCCTCACCCCTTGACTGCATAGATCGAGTGAATACTCAGACATGAATGTAGTCTTTCCACAACCTGTCGGTCCCGTAAATACAGTCAATTCTCCACTTCTATGGCCTTTTAGGTGTTGATTGAGTTCAGGAAAGCGTTTCCATTGGACTCCAGAACAGAGCGGGTCTTTGATCTCACAAAGTATTGCGTGCCTTAAGCTCTGGAATGTAGTGATCGCTGAATGTGATATCCGTTGCGATGATTCCAAATATTTGTTTAGTTTTAACTTATGTTTTAATGCATTTAATGGAGTCATGTGTTGACTCAATTGATCTCTTGAGCCAACAAAATAACAGCGCTTTTCATCTAATTTTCGCGAAAAGTTTTTCGCAGAATTCAAGTCTTGAACTGAATTAGAGAACCAAATAGTGATCTAATCGTAAAAAAAATAAATTATTCTCAGAAACAAAATTCATTAAAAACAAACGATAAAAGTTATGAATGGACCATAAATATGAGCTTGTATATATTTTTAATGGATAAAGAAGTTCAAAGTTGGACCGTCTTTAGGCTGATTTTCATATAATGCTTATTAGATGTCGTACTTGAGAAACACGAGCGCCGATTCGAGTAAAGGGAACGACAGAGCGCTATTGGTTGTATTGCTTACTGTATTTACTATTTAATGTTTCTCCAGTACGACATCTCATAATCATTACACTATTTTCTCGATTTAAGCGAATTTGTGGTGCAATGAAAATCTTTGGCTTAAATCAAAAATAATTTTTCTCGAATACAAGCGGGAAAATCAAACATTGTTTAAGTTTATATAGATATGAATTATTCATTTTATGCATTTAATAGTTTGATTGATTTAAATTTTACTAATTATGATAATGAAATCATTTTGTAAAAATTAGAAATTAAACAATGACATGTATCATCTATACTAAAATAAAATTAAGACCCATTCTTACAATCCTTTTGTAACACTAAGTCTATCAAACCTTAGCTATCATTAAATATATATATAATTTGTTAAATCAATTTACTGTAAGAAACTGAAATGTTTTTACTTCCCCTGAATAAACGCAATGTATTGAACATTACATATATGAAAAGTATGTTAAATATATTTTAGGAAATAATAATAAATTCTTAGTCAATGTAAAATTTTTTTTATTGATATTGTATTAAATGAATTGTAAAATATTTTTTGTGTTAGATATTTGACCATTTTTAGCTTAAATCAAAGCACTAATTATTCTATATGTGCATTCATTTATAGTGGCTAAAATCGAAATTGTTTAACATTATAGCTCCATAGGAGCTGCCGGTGCAGCAAAAATCTTTCACTTAAATCGTGTTCTCTTAAATCGAGAAAATACTGTTTATGAAAATCAGCCTTAATTTTTCCAAGTTTAAAGCAATTACTTTTGAAATTAGTCATTAATATTGTTCATTATTCAACAACTTATTATTCATTTATTTAAACATTAAAAATGTTGCACAATATTAAGGATTGGGCCGGGAGGGAGGGAGGAATTTCCGTCATTTCTCACTCATACAAAGAATATTTCGACTTTTTCGGTCATTTCTCACTGCTAATAAAGACTGGTTAATGGTCCTAGGATTAACATACCCTCTACTGACCTCCTCTGATGGACATAGCATTCTTCTCTCCATCACTCATAGTATTAGCATTAACACCATACTTGTCCTCTCCCATTAAGTTAGCAATGTCCCCTTCTCATAGTATTAGCATAAGCCACATTTTTGTCCCCTGTCATATGATTAGGAAGCACTCTTCTGACCCGTCTCATATTATTAGCATTAGACCGTTTCTGGTCCGCTCCCATAGGATTAGCATTAACCTGTTCTTGCCCACTCCCACAGGAGAGGGGGCCATCTCAAATCCATAGGCACGAATTCCAATAAGAATATGAGCTAAAAATTAACTGAATTCTCTCTCTCCCCCTCTCTTTTTCACATACACACACTAAGAGCCCCTGATAATTGCGATATAAGCCCTTTGTTTATACGATAACTGCTATAAAAGAGAAAAAAATTCACTTTTTTGAAGCGTTCAAAGAATGGCAAAACTTCTGGACGTAATTGCGCTAAAATTCCATTCAATGGCATCGAAACGGAGGGAATATTTGTCTGTTGAGTGACGGCAATGGCATCGAGTGGTGAATCAGTTATTACTAATTCATCGAACGAACACTTATTGATTAAGTGTTGATTCAAACCAAAAACAGATAGTTTTGAATCATTTGGTATTAGTTTCTCAACAAATTTGTTGGAATCACCTGTTCTTTCATTCGTATCTTTCAATTCAATAGTTTTAATACAATTGATTGCACTCTTATTGTAAGCACTTTTGAACGGAAACACCAATTGATTCAAGTCTTTGGAAACACAGACTTCAAAGTATTTGAGACTTGATTTCTTTAAACCATTTAATTCAAACTTATTATAAACTAATTTCAACTCTTCTTCACTCAACTCATCGAATGTCAAACTATTTTTGATTATTTGATTCAATGGTTCTCTTGTGTTGTGATCGCCGAACAAATCCGTATTGACTTTCGGTAAAACAAAATCACTTTTATTTGATTTCCGATTCTTTAGATTTGAAACCATTTCAACAAAACTAATCCAAAGACCAGAGGTTTCGCACGAAAAACATATGAAATTAGAAGTCTTTTTGTTTATATAAAGTCTCGAATCCATTGATTTGTGGATTGAATTCAACTCATTCTGTGATTCCTTTCGTCGCGAATCACAAAACGGACACTCAATTGAAAGACATGTCCGACCGTTGGCCACAATGAGCTCATTGTTGTGCAAAAACCTCTGCATTTCGGTGACTGTTATACGAAATGCCATTTCATTCGTATCCAATGTCTTAAGCAATTCATTTGAACCCTTCCCTACTTCTCCACTATTGGACACTTGCTTTTCATAATTATTGTTAAATTGTTTATCAATTGATTTATTGGTTTTTGTTTTTTTAACACTTTTGTCACTTTCTTTGGTTGTATTTGTGATAAATCGTTGGTTTTGGCACTCATTGTCTGATAATTTATATTTAAATGAATTCAAATTTAATTTATTTCTTTTCATTGAATTAAATAAACGATAAGTAAATAATTTATTCATTTTTTAAACTCAATTAAACTCTAAAATCAATTTAAACCTATAAAACACATTAGACTTAACGTAAGATTTTTCAAAACAATTCAAAAGTAAATAAAAACAATTTTTATGCAAATGAATGTCAATTACGTCTAAAATGGGTTTAATTGTCAAAAGTTTGCAAATCATTTGCATTAAGTCTCAAAAAGTTTGAGTCAAAATAGTTGTTTGAAAATGACGTCATTTATGAATACTATTTACTTCACAACAACCAGAGGTCAGACATCTATTGAGTAATAAATTGTAATCAATAGACAACTCAAGGGTTGGGCAAAAATGTTTTGATTTATTGAATGAAGTAATTAAAGGATGTTTTGAATACAAATAAGTGAATCAATAGATTGTAAACAATGAGACCTTTAGTGCCGTCTCAGCAGAAATTGGCTGAAAAGCTAACTATACTTAATGACAGAGGAATAGGAATGTTGACCCGGATTTACAACATTAAGAAGGTTTGAGCCAAACATGACTGCAAACCCACTCACTGTCCCTTTCATTATCTTAAGGCCTGCGGAGACTCCAAATCTAAGCCATCGTTTCTGTCGGACAAGACGTTAGAGTCGGCCATAAAACATGTCGTCAGAAGATTCCCAAACACTGACATCAGAAGCAATAATGTATTGGTTTTGAATTGTCTTAATTTGTATTCTTATCCTAATTGTCATCCGTTTAGAGCCAATTGGGGGCCGTTTTTAATATAAGACAAGACATTATGAAGTCGTTGTCATTATATTACTATACTTTTGTCGATTTGTTGGACCTGAAAGACCACGTGTGCGAACTGCTGACCACAATGGACGCGTGTCAGCTACAGCTCGATATTGTAGGCATTAGACCATTGCTTACGACACAACACTTATTGATTTGTTTTATTGGCTTGTTTTGCACAGGAGTTCAACTTTGATATGACTAAAGCCTATTTGGATCTAATCGTGACTTACGTTTCACTAATGATATTACTGTCGAGAGTGGAGGACAGGAAAGCAGTGTTGGGTTTGTTCAATACGGCCCATGAGATGATTCATCAGCACTCGGACAGCAGTTTTCCCCGTTTGGGGCAAATGATTGTCGATTACGACCCACCGCTCAAAAAGTTATCGGAAGAGTTTATTCCGCACTCAAAACTCTTGTGTCAGGCGCTAACGTCTTTGCACAAAGTGTTTCCAATGCGTAATTTGGCGGCAGAGGAGTGGCGTAAATGTCAATTACTGAGTCTTGTGGCCAATCCCTCACAAATGCTAAATCCGGCGCAAACAGACATAATTCAATGCGAATACCTGTCACTCGATGTTATGGAGCGATACATAATATGTGAGAACAGATTAGTTTTTACCCAAATTCTGTGACTCATGTCTTAATAATTACTGTCGATTTATTTTGAATAACAGATGGCTTTTTGCTAATCCATCAGTACTTAAATCAAGCGATTACTCAGGAGTTGTTCACTAAAGCTCTGCACTGCGGATGGGTTTGCACTCTGTTTCGGGACGAAGTACTCCATACACACGCTTTCATTCAACAGTATTTTGAATCACACAAAGGATATAATAAAAGAGTTTCCGAAGTGAAAGAGGCCTATAATTGGGTTCTACAGAACAGGTATTATATAGATTTTTGAATGAAAATTAAGTTAAATATCACATAAAATGTTTTGCCCCAAAGCGGACACATTCATAGAGAGCGTCGAAAATTTTTAAGAACTGCTCTAAAAGAGTTGGGACTCATTCTGACAGACCAGCCCGGACTACTCGGCCCAAAAGCACTGCTTGTATTCATGGGTCTGTCCTTCGCCAGGGATGAAGTGCATTGGCTGTTAAGACACTGCGATAACCCTCCCGTAAGACAGGGAAAAGTGAAATCACAATCGGATGATCTGATTGACCGACAACTGCCGGAACTGTTGTTTCATATGGAAGAGTTGAGAGCATTGGTTCGGAAATACAATCAAGTGATTCAACGCTATTACGTGCAATACCTGACCGGTTATGATGCGGTGGCCCTCAACCAAATCATGCAAAACGTTTCAATGATGCCGGAAGAGGACTCGATTATATTGGAGTCGGCCTATCAGGTCATCTCTAACCTGTCTGTCAAACAGGTGGAGAACAATGAACTGTTTGACTTCAGGGGTTTAAGGCTCGACTGGTTTAGACTTCAGGCCTATTGTAGTGTAAATCGATATCCAATGCATTTGTTCGAACACAAGGATTTGGCCGTTTTATTGAATATGATTATATTCCACACCCGAATGGTCGACGATTTGGACCAAATGATTACCGAAACTTCAGATTTGTCTATATTTTGGTTTGTTTTGTCAATAAATTATAAAAAATTTTGAGTTTATATTTATTTTTTTTATTTAGTTTTTTCAGCAAATTATTTGACGATCAGTTCCACATGTGTTTGGAATTCCCGGCGCAAACTCGATATATCGTTGCATTCCCTCTCATTTGTAGTCATTTCATGAATTGCACGCATGAACTTTGTCCGGAAGAGGTGTTTAGTTTATAACTACAATTAATTGTATAACAATACTAATTGTTTTATAATTATATCTGAACTGTCAAACAGCGCCATCACATCGGCGACCGATCCCTAACAATGGTTAATGGATTTTTGGATGAGATGTCAAAAGAAGCCAAAAATATAATCACAACTATTTGTGACGAACAGTGTCTCCATTCGGATAAGGTTTCGATTCAAATCAGATTAATGTTTGAGACAAATATAGTATAAGTTTTGTTTAATCATTCAGTTGTTGGCTAAACATGTTGTTCCCCATTTGGCACAAATCCTAAGCAAAAAGAAAAGGGATAAGAAAAATAAATTGGTTCAGGAAGAAAATAAACCCGGGTTTGAAAGCTATAGGAGGAGTAGAGAAGAGCTGACGACGTAATTGCAAAAGAATTGATAATTTGTTTGGATTTATATTGAATTTTATTTTATTGATAGTATGGATAAACTGCATATGGCTTTGACTGAACTCTGTTTCGCAATCAATTATTGCGGAACAATCCTCGTTTGGGACCATACCTTCGCTCCGAGAGAGTACTTGACTCAACACTTGGAAACTCGGTTTAACAAAGCACTGGTAGGAATGGTAATGTATAATCCAGAAAACAATGAAATTGCAAAGCCATCAGAACTGTTGGTATCCGTGCGCTCATATATGAATGTATTGCAAAGTATTGAAAATTACGGTTCGCTTAAACTTTAAGCCTTAAAGTCAAAAATTGTTATTGATTTCCAATATTTTCCAGACTATAAATATTTGTCTAAATTTTAATCACAGTTCACATCGATATCACTCGTGTATTCAATAACGTTCTGTTACAACAAACTCAGCCACAGGACAGTCACGGAGACAAAACTATTACAACCCTCTATACCAACTGGTATTTAGAAGTTCTGCTGCGAAGAGTCAGTGCCGGACATATCTGTTATTCTCCGATTCAAAAAGCATTCGTAACGCTTATGATTGACGGACAGATCCCGTTCAGCGCCGAAGAGTTTTCCGATATTAACGGTAAGTGTTTTGACTGAAGATAACTGAAAATTGAATTTATTTATTTGGCGAATCAGAGCTGAGAAGTTTAGCCGAACTCATTGGTCCCTATGGTATGAAATATCTGAATGAGAGCCTCATGTGGCACATCGCCAGTCAGGTCACCGAACTGAAGGTCTGTTCCATCTGTGGTTGTAGTAAATCGTTGATTAATTACCTGTAATTGTATTTCTATAATCAGAAACTTGTAGTTATGAACAAAGAAGTATTGGTTGCCTTGCGATCCAATTATGACAAACCGGAACAAATGAAAGAATTGTTTAGAAGACTTCAGAGTATGTCTTATTACATACGATTTATTCATAATTTTAATGCTTTTATCCACAATCTTAATGCTAACATAAAAGGACCTAAAATTTCTCAAAGTATCAATTTTTAAAATGTTTTCTAAACTTACTTATTATGAGTCAATTGAGTACATACTGTAGTGTAGACTCTATTAATTGATTTGTTTATAAAACCAGATGTGGATTCAGTTCTGCAACGGATGTCAATCATTGGAGTGATTATATGTTTCCGAAGTCTAGCTCAGGACGCACTCAATGACGTGCTCTCAGAACGCATTCCTTTCCTCTTAAGCTCAGTCGTCGATTTCAAACATCACGTCCCAAATGGGGATTCAATGGTTAGACATATTTTGCAAATTATCTCTTTTTAGTCATATTTTCATACATTAATAATAATAATAAAATATTCCAATCGTTACTCTCTTTCTCTAAACTTTAAATAAATGACTTAAAGGTCGAAAACATCAAATTACAGGTAATTCTATCCTATTTTACATTTTATGCTCTTTTCAGTAGTGCTTTACAGTTGTCGTTAAATTAGTTGATTAAGCGCTAAATAAATGCTTTAAAGGATTAGATTTTATTAACACTCATTAATGGAAACACTATATGAATAGATCGTAAGCGAAATGGCCAGTGCAACAGGTCTTCCCTGTAAAGTAGATCCCGCTTTGGTCAGTGCTCTCAGATCTCAAAAAAGCGGTAATTTTTATTACAATTTTTAAGAATTAATTTTTTTTATTGATTTAATTAATAAATTGAATGCAGAACTGGGCGAAGATGAGTATCAAATCGCATGTCTTTTAATGGTATTCATAGCGGTATCGCTGCCAAAGTTAGCCCGAAATGAGTCCTCTTATTATAAGCCTTCATTGGAAGCGCACGCAAATAATGTCCACTGTTTAGCGCAGGCCATAAACGGTATCGCAGGCTCTCTGTTCACCATTTGTGGAGTAAATGACATCGAAGAACGATTAAAAGAGTTCTTAGCCCTGGCCTCGTCCAGTCTTCTTAGATTAGGTAATGTAATCTTGGATTTTAGATTCTAATTATAACTAATTAATTCATATTAAATGTATTTTTATTTATGACACAATTCAGGTCAGGAACCGGACAAAGAAGTCATACGAAATCGAGAATCTATTTATTTATTACTGGATATGATAGTACAGGAAAGTCCGTTCCTAACAATGGATCTTTTGGAGTCATGTTTTCCGTATGCTTTACTTAGAAATGCTTATCATTCGGTCTACAAGACGGACGGGGGCTCTGTTGTCATATAATAATATTAGTTTTTATATCCATTTATTATATATTAAGCAATTTGTAAACTTTTACTTTAAATATTTTTTGTTCTGTTTTTGTAAAAAAGCATTTATTTTCTATTCAATCACTTTATGCGCCGGAAATACATCCAGTTTTTCCTTATATCTAACGATATCATCAATAAAATTCATTTGATTATTGTCTAAATATTTTGATTTCAAAAAAGTTAATTTAAATTTCTTGAAATTATGATCCGATTCCTCGACTTCATTGCTCTGTTGGTCATTCGTTTGGTTCTCCAAATCCAAACCCTTTCCATCAAATGTTAGACATTCGGGCAATGATTTCTTGCCGTAACCGACGATCTGTTGGATAAAAATATTGGAATCAAATATAACACAAAAGCCAAACCATAACAGACCTGAACGCTAAGCTTCCGCTTCTTTTGGTTTCCGTTGCTTTTGAGTATTCCATTAATCGCCCACTCCTTGAACTCAACGAATATTATCTGAATTTGAAATAAATATTTTTAGAATAATTTTAATCGAATAAAACAAAAATTAATTTACTTTTTCTAAACATTTGATCTCTTTTTCCAATCGATCGAAACAATAGTTGAATGAAATGATTTCATTCCAATTCCGATTGAACTCTTCCAGTAGTTGTAGGTCTGGGACTCGTTTGGCGGTAATGATTGAAGTGATGTGTTCTTTGAACTTCTCTTCTTTCATATTCGATATAATGTCAATCATTTGTGTAATAAAATTCTCAATTCTTTGGTCAACAAAACTACAGTTGAATTCATTACCAGAACTGTTGACCGAAATGCCGAAACCACTGATACCATAGGTGTCGTAATCAGTGGTAGAAACAAAGTAACCCAAACCCTCTTTAGTTCTCAAAATGTTAAAACAGGGCTCATCCATAAGGGAAGAGAGCACTGATAGCTTACACTGCAAATGAATGTCCGCCGGATTTAATTGATAGTAATTAGTGATCGAAGAGTTCTTATTCGATGTCGAGAGTGATATCACTCGACAATAGTCGTGACCCCCGGGCAACTGCATTGTCCTCAGTTCAGGCTCTTTTAGACTTTTTGATTGGGATTCGATCCCTAATTTCGATTCGATTTCGTTAAACAAATCAATCGATTCTTGTTTTGTGAGATTTCCCTGAATTAAGGCCTGAAATATACGGTAATTAATAATAATGTTATAAATATTTCATTCATTACTTTCTTTAAAAGAATTAATTAAAGGTATAAAACATCGAAATGTATACCTCGATATAGAAGTGGGAAAAGAACTTTTTTATATATGTTTTGAGCGTCTGTTTATCGATAGAGTGAAGAATAGCTCTTCTGTCGACCGGATTAAAGTACTTATGGCTCAGAATTGTTAGTCTCAAAGACTTATTCAAATTCGATGGATCTATGAATGAGTTGTGATATCCTTTCGATAAGTTCTTCTTCACGTCATTATATACTTTATCCTCGACTTCAAAGTTAATCATTTTGTTGAGTACAGTCTGGAGTAAAACATTGAGTTTATCATTGAATCCGCCGACAGACACGACAATACCGGAGTTGGTTTGCGATAAACTCCAGAAAAGTCCGGCTAAAGTGGCGTCGTATAGGTCTTCACTGAGATTTTGGAGCAGAATCTCTACAAACAGGTCTGTCATAACAGCGTTTTGGACTGAATCGGATACAAAGGGCGAAACCAAATGGAGTTTAATTATAGCTTTCGGTAGTTTAAACTTATTGTCCGATTTGTACCAAAGCTTTACACGACTTTTGTCCAATACTTTTGTCGGTTTTGTTTCACCACTGCTTTCTTTAATCGCAAAATCAGTTGCAATGAAAGGATTGGGGTTTGGAAAGTGAAAACGTTTAGATTGGATAGTGTTGTCCCACTTGTTCAGTGATAACCACTTTTTCGGCACTTCGTTAACCCTATATCGAGTGCCGAACCATTTCTCTGTCTTCACATCTTTGTCCTCCTCTTTCAATATGTTTGTACACAAACGGACAAAAGAGGCGTTATTTGGAGTCAAGAGATTGAGATAACTCTGAATGAGTTGTTTGTTGTAATCGAAATACAATTTATTTCCGCACAGAATGTATTCAATCGGATAGTTATTCATATTATTGGCCAGTTTTTTGACATAATTGATGGCACTTTGTTCCTCCTGCCAATTGAATCGATTTCTTTCAATCTTCTGGAGCTCTTCAAAGAACCACTCCTGCGGTCCAACGGTTTGCAAAACATTCAAATACTCGAATAGATATTCCACTACTTTATCGATGCATTTGTTGCCCAAATCTGTTAATTTGATTGCAATCGTAAATACAGACGAATACTTGTTATTAGCGAAACCGCTGTCCTCTACACCGCCGACCAGTTCTAACGCCAGATTCTCTTTCCTCAAAAACGTTATTAAACTTCCCTTTCCTTCGTGTCCCACAATATTTCCCAAATAGTCGAGTGGCGACGTCTTGTAATGTGCGGTCAAAGGAGGCAAACACCACATGACGTAGAGCTGATCTGTTTCATTGACCGGTTCTATAAAATATAGTTTATTAAAGTTCGGGTTATTATCAAATGGTTTTCCGAACTGAGACTCAATTGGTTTTGAGTTTTGCTGTATTTCATTGTTCGAAACCAAAGGTTTTATTTGTGCGAACAGTTCTGAAACCCATTTCTCGAGTGTTTCAATCGATTCCTGCGATTGAATGACGACATGAATGTTATCCGAAAAGTAGTGCTTATTTACGAATTCTTTGACACATTTTTGAGTATCCGTTCCATTGGTTTCCGGAATCGTTTTAAGCGACACAGCATTACCCCACGGAAAGGCATTGAAGGGATGGCCCTCATTGGCCAATCCATTGAATACCTGTTCTAAGCGCACGTCGTCGTCAGGCAGTGCTTCCGTGAACTCCGTGTCCACCGGTTTTATTTCGCGTTCAATAGAATCGTTTCTCAAAAGCGGATGAATAAAACAATGCGCCAGACGTTGGAGTGCGCCGTATAAGTGCTTCCTATGCACCTCCACCTCAAACATCGTGTACTCATACTCTGTGTGCGCGTTTTGAAATCCGCCTCTACTCGACAGGAAGTCATCCAAAGCATTCTCTTCCGGGTATTCTTCAGAACCCATAGTCAGCACGTGTTCCACCAGATGTGCCAAACCCTGCACTTGTTTGGGGTCCGCAAAGCTACCCGTTCGGACACATACGACAACTGCAGAAAACTTTTCATTAGTCGCAGACTTTTTATTCTTTGCTTCGTTTCTGCTATTGCTGTGAAACGACTTGTCTTGGATTGGAATCCCTTCCTCTTGTATTGTGTCGTCTTTTTCATCACAAGACGAGACATCAGTCAAGTCTGAATCGGAAATGTCTTCTTCGCTGTCACTCAAATCACTTTTGGTCTCATTTGAAGTATTGTCTAAATTAGCAAATGTTGGGTCGGAAACGAGTAATGCTTTCAAACCATTGTTCAAAACAATGTATTTGTATTCGAGTCTATCGTTCGCTGATTTTAATAACTTTTCTTCGCTTTTGTTTTGTTCACCGGTTTTGACATTATTTGAAGACATCATTGAAGTGAATGTCAATCGTTTGAAACCTATATTAGGATTAGTTTTGTTTAACTTTACAACAGTTTTCACACTTTTCTGTGATTTCAAAACTAAATATTTGAGTGATTTAAGCATAAAATGAATCAACAATTGGCTAATTATCAAACCATTGACTCAATGGATGAATAGATCACTCATAGACTACAAAGTAGTCCAATAGTTGTTTTAAGTATTTATTAAAATTACAGTTAAGTAATCATTATTTCATTGCATTCCTGTATTACAATACAAATCATTTCTATAGCGTTGGAGCAAAACATTGAATAACTCTCACATCAATTAGAGGTCGCCTTTGGCTGTCATTAGTTTAAATTTTTAACAATTAATAAATGTTATGTAATATTAATATACTTTTAATTTATGTTAAGTCAAAGTTTTTTGTATTTTATTAAAAACAAATTCTGTATCGAGAATCAGATTTTTATATTAATTTTATATAAATATCTGAAAATAAGATCAATATTTGATTGAAATGTTTAAAATCAGAGTATTTGTCGATAAATATTAGATAAGTTTGTATTGAATGCCGACCTCTAGTGAACCCATATTTACAATCTATTAGTGAATAAACGTTTAATTAAACGTCAGCTGAATTTGAAGACAACAATGTTTTTAATGACAATCAATATTATTAACACAATTATGTCATTAATCCAGACATAAATCAATGGTTTAATTGGGGTTTCCATTAGTTATAAGTTTATAGAGATTTACAAACTATTGTTTTCTAACAATTCAACTAAATTAAGCTTAAGTTATGACTTGTAATACAATTGTGGCCTAAAATTACTGTTTATTAAAGCAAAACAAAACTAAAATTTGATTCAAAACATTTGTACCGAAATGTTGGTAAAGACTCACCGAATGATATGCCTGTGCTCGACGGCTAACTTCATCAATGCCGCCGACCGTATAATTATGCCAATGGCTATCATCCCAATGACCGACCAGTTCAAGTGGTCCCTGTACTGGCAGGGATGGGTGTTGAGTGCGTTCGCCTTCGGCTACATCACCTCTCAGGTGAGAAACACTCATTTAGGCATTGCTTCCGACAAACTCTCAATTGCTTTCACTCTTTTCAACCTTTTTCTAAATTGTTTTATGTTTTACTTCCGAACAAATTATACATTTTTAGTGTATTTTACTGTTTGTAAATCAGGTAATCGGAGCGACCGCTGCTTCAAAATTTGGGGGCAAAACTGTGTTGACATCCGCTGTGTTTCTATGGTTTGTAAACATATATTTGACCACAAATCATATTTTTTATACAACTTTTAAACTAACTTTAGGTCAGTTTCGACATTAATCACACCATTCGTTGCCTCACATTTGCATTTACTTATTATATGTCGCGTTGTTTTAGGACTCGGCGAGGGATTAGGTCTGGAGTTTATAATTTAATTTATTTGCAATAATCAATTGGCATATACTCCCGTCGCAGGTCTGCCCACAATCTTTCATATCTTTGCGCATTCAGTTCCAGTACCTGAAAGATCTCGAGCTTTCGGATATTTAGTGGGCGCCGGGACTATAGGGCAGACAGTGGCGGCGCTAATTTGTCCACACCTTCCCTGGGAGTGGATGTTCTACACATTCGGAACACTCGGGATCGTTTGGGTATTGGTTTGGGTTGTCTTGTATTCCGAAATCAAAGACATCGGTGACGACGAACTGCCGTTAGTTTACCCTAAAGTCAATTCTAAGAACGTTCGTTGGACTCAATTCATCAGCCATTGGCCCCTTTGGGCCATATATATCGCCCACTTCGCCATGAATTGGTCTAATTATATAATAATGCAATGGTTGCCAACATATTTGGCCAGAAATCTGGGCGCAAACAAAGAGAGCATTAGTCTGACAGCTGTGCCTTATATTGTAAACTCTATGCTAGGAGTGGGTCAGTAGTAGTGCTGCAGTTGATTGCAGTCATCAATAACTTATTGACCCTTTGTTTCAATTTTTCAGTCGCCGGACATTTGGCCGACGGCTTAATAGCAAGAAAATGGACAGTTCTGTCGGTCCGAAGACTAATGACAGTAATCGGTTTGATTGGACCCGCGATTTGTTTACTTCTGTTCTGTGCGATGAAGAGTCTATTGTTTGCAGTAGTCTTTGTGTCGCTTTCCATGGCTTTGTGTTCGTTCAACTCCGCCGGACACCTGTCCAATCACGCAGACGTGGCCCCAAATCACGCGGGTATTACTTTTGCCGTTTCCAACACTTTGGCAACTATTCCGGGAATACTTTGCGGACCATTGACTGCCGAATTGGTGACCCAATCACACGGCCGGTGGTTCCCAGTGTTCGTGTTGGCCGCGAGCATCAACTTTGTAGGCGCTGTCATATACACGAGTCAGAGCTCTGCGAGTCAGACAATCTGATCCCCGATTTGTAATTTAAAATTTCTATTCGTTGTTATCACTGGTTATTCATTATAAGAGAGTTTGCATTAAGTTATTTGTAAATAATTTTGTTTATAAAAAATAAAATAATTTTAAAGACAATATCTCTTGAATGACATTCAATGACATTATCTAAAAAAATTATAATAAAAGCACAAATTTGTGTAAATAATAGTTTTTTACTAACGAATAATAGTTATAAAAACTAATATAAATTATATTCAAAGCCTATATTTTGATAGAAAAAAATTTAATAACTTTTTAATATTAAAAGTTCTAAACTATTATTACCACAACTGGTGGATTCAACACCCGTGGGCTAAATAACCTATTTCTGTGGACTGTTAACCACTTTTCCTTCACTATAAGTGAAGTGGGATTCGAAACCATGAATTAGGGACCAATTGTTTTTGGTTTGTATTCATTTCGTCTAAAATATATCTACAAATGAGTCATATATTATATACAGAGAATGAGTGGTGAATGGGTTCAGACAGTGAACGACTCCCCACAACCACAGGTGCCCTTCACGTTAGGGTTATTGAAGACAAACTCCGAAGAGAGCTTTGTCTCAATGAAATCCATTTCAGTGCCCAATAGAGACAACTGTGCCTTAGAGTCTATGAGCACTCGAACCCCTGGAAAACAAAACAATCAAACAATGGAGAGCTAATGGAGAGGGAGTGGACAGACATGCATACCGTCCTGAAGTACTTCTTCGTCGAACTTCTGTTTCTGTTTTGCGTATTCGAGAGAATAACTCAAACCATTACAACCCCTTTGTTTGACTCCTATTCTTAACCCAATCTGTAATTGCGTTCAATAGATGTTAATATAAATATGCATTCAATGGAGTCATGTCTTGAGGACTCACGACATCAGCCTTTCCTTCAGTCAATCGTTTGATTCGATTGACAGCCGATTGTGTCTAAAGTTGTTTAAGTGATTGAAAATTATTTGTGGTTTTAATAAAAGACAAATCAATACCAAAACAATTGCCGACCGATTGGACACCAATTTCTTACTTCTATTCACCGCTCGAACGGTCGCCGAAAAGCCTTTCGGAATATTATTTGACATAAATTCAGTTAATTATGGATTGAATTCAACCCTAAAATAGATTCAAATGTTTGTCGATTTCATCACTCCTTTAGTAAATGACGTCTTCTTTTTGTTTGTAAACCATTTGTAGTCTATATTGAAATCACATTACAGTTTGATTCCAGGGATGCAAAGGTCAGGGAATGAGTGATATTATCTGTATTACAGACTTAATTTGTGAACTATTGCCTAATACTGTCTTTGCACGAGAACTCAAGCAGGGATTCCTAAGCAATGGTTAAGCATAGCTAGGGTTAGAGGAATTATTCCCTCCCGGAACTTCCAACTTTCCGGGAAAATATAAATTGGGAGTGGAATCCGCTTTAGAGACAATTCCCAAATATTTTGCCAAAATGTCACAATAGATGGTATTATAGATTATTATGTTAT
>JAQFXN010000950.1:0-17575 GCA_034693365.1 Liacarus xylariae
GAACTCAAATTCACATTTCAATCAAATCTTATCTACACTTTAGTACTGACAACATTCAACTCATTTATTAAAATCACACAATTTGTATACTAATTTTATTTTAGAACTGACTGGCTATCTATTGAAAATTAAAAAGTCTATATAAATAGGCTCGCAGACTTAAAATGAGTATCGAAGCTCTATGGCATTTTGGACATCCCACATCGCTACCATTTGTTATGGTTAATAATTGTTCAGATTGACTTTTCCACTTTCTACATACACACAAACTACATTCCCTTTATAATTGACCAGATCTTATGAGCTTGGTAGTTTTCTTGTAATGTTAAAGATGTCAAGGAAAAAATACTTTTTTTTTGTAGCAATAACATTACAGGAAAACTACCAAGATCACATTGTGTTCTTTAATAATAATAATTGTAGGTTTAACTCCAATCAGTCAAAGACTGGTCTCTCTGGAGGACCTTTTATATATATTGTCAGATTTAGATCAAATGGAAAATTTCAAAATAAATTTCGTTACTATTTCTAATCCCAAAACAACAATTTGTTTACAGTTTGTTTAATATACTGTATTTTATAATATTTTAACTTCATTTATGTGTAAAAAAATATATTTTAATTAAATTTTTGCCAATCGATAAAAATCTGACAATATACTCTATTTTTTAGAGGGAGCTTTTTGAGAAGTAGTCATAGTGGGGCGTAAATCCACTGCAGCAGCTTATCCGTCTGTCATGCGCTTAATTGGACTATTGACGGCGCTCTACCTCAAGGAGAATAGACATGATATTTTTTGTCTGGAGAGAGACGTTTCCGTGTGGTCTCACTCAGTACTAACCGTAGTCAAACCTGCTTAAGTTTTGAATAGTGTACAGCAGTCTAACCACCCAGCCACTGAGCTCCCCCTCCTTAGTCACTATTGAATTGAATCTCTATAATTAGTTATTAATTTAATTAAATCTAATTATTTAATTGAAACTTTAGATTAGAAATATGTTGAATGAAATATTGTTTGGGAATAAAGGGGTAAATAAACGACTATTAACTTAAAGTCGAGTATATTATATGTAATAGTTTTGAGTTTAATATTAAATTTATTCGAAGAATAATTTGTTTGTTTTGAAAACCTCTAAACTATTGAACCAATAATTTATTTTTGAGTCATTTGACTAGAAATGCAAACCTAAAGCCAAACGAATATAAAACAAAACAATAATTGATTGCAAATTCGCAAACGCGTGCATAACATAAGCCAAACCAATATAAGCCCCAACTGTTCCAACAGTTATAGAGTTATTGGCTATAATATTGTCAAAACTAATTTTGAAGTTTACTCCAAAAGTATAGCAAAACTTTTGAAGGCATTTATGGCGCTCTCAGGAAATATCAGTGCCTGTATTTGCTTTAGGACTATCTCTGCACACATACTATCACTGTCTCTGCATTTATATAAGACCGGAGAGGATTATATGGCCGTAAAAATTGCTGATTTTGTTTTACTACAACTACTAATACAATGACATATCTTAAGTCATTAGAGTTGAACAGAAAGAGTCCATCCATTGCTCACAAATTCTATTTTATTTGTTTTATTTTAGTTTCAGTCGTTATTTTGGAGCAAATTTTCTAAACATTACTTTTATAGCCTTATGACTGACTATTGAGACATTTGAACAACACTTAGCAAAGCAGTCAAAATAAATTACTTCAAACAAATCACTTAAATCAATGAAAAAGATTTAATTTTGCACTTTTGCCACTTCAACAACACATGAATCCATAATAAGCGCAAAATCAATATTAATTCCACTTTGTATTCAATTATTTAATACTTTTATCGAAATTCTATAGAAAAACAATCAAAATTATAAAATTCTGATTCCATTAAATACAATAATAATATATTATCTCAATATTTCACATCAAATGTTCATAATTTCCTGGTTATCAGAAGAAGCGGAATCTGTTTGCACTTATTCACAAAATTATCTCGTTTTCAAACAGCAAAATGTATCTATCATACAAACTTGATTATAATGGCTCTCCTTCTCACTATTTCTTGCAATCCATCTCTCCTCTCCTAAATTCTGAATTTTTATAATTAATGAGAATTAATAAACAAGAAAATGAAAATATTTTTAAATCCGCTGCTTTTATTTGTTCCCAATTAACTGCTTTGTATTTGACGACAAACAAGGTTATAATGATATTCTGATAAAATTGGAGAATAAGTGTGTAATTGTTTGTTTAGTAAATTTACTAAATTATTATAACCTTATTGTTCGCGATTTCCAAAGATTTCAAAAGTTTGGTTTAAAACTGTTTATTAATAAATGTTTTTTAATATTAATTTCAAAAATACATTTGTGCTTTTCTTTATTTTTATTCAACATAGAGAGCACTTTTATATAATATTTCGGCCTTTTATTGCTGTAATTTTCACGACTAATCAAATCAAATATTTAGTAATGCAATGGAATATAGTGTCTGAAAAAATTGAGCGAAAATGACATTTACTATCAGAAGAAGTGACATCAAAATCCTTTTTACCAATGAATGGGTGTATAGTATATGAGATGATGTGTTGATTGTGAGCCTAACCTGAAAATTGTGATCTTCTGTCCAAATAATATCCCAATAGATTCCATACCAAAAACACACATTCAATTGGGTTTGGGATCTAAAAAAGGCAATAATAGCTATCAGTTTTGATATTGATTTAAGAGTGAAATGCCATCAGAAATATCATATATATTGGAATCGATTTTAGTAACTTATGTGTTAAATAGTAATGACAGACACGTCGTTCGCATTTTTTCCTTCTCTATCATATCAAATGTTCCGCTCTATCAATAATATACACCGACTTATAAAAGTTTATACATTAGTTTAGTGCGAATGCGAACACAATTTATTGTATCATTTCTATTGCAATTTTCGACACATTGAGAATGTTGTGCACAAAACACATATTCCGGTGACTATCAAATCGCCTGAGAATTTATAGAGTTTTACGTCATTACAGCCAATTTTCTGTATCACATCTGTGTTTGAAAAGTAAACTGAGAAACAGAAAAAAGAGAAGAAAAAAACCATTTTTTTAATTCAATTTTCAATTTTTAATGTTTTGCGTATAATGTGTTATAAATTATAATTTAGTTTTGACTAACAGTTTTGTATTTTATATCAAAAATGCATCAAAATGTTCATTCAATTTAAATTCTAAAGCATTGAGTTTTTTAAAGTTTCGAAAGAATTTTAATGAAATTTTCTTACATAAAACGACATGACTTATAGTGTATATTGTCTTTTAATATTCGGCTTCTATATTAGGCAGAGATGGTCAGGCTCAATAAACTCAGAGCGAGGTACAGTATATCAATTTATAAGTGAAGGGAAATTTGAATTCAAGACGGGGCTAAATTTTAAGATGCTAATTTCAAGAAATTCTTTCTGAATATTGTTGTGTTAATTAATTTTACGCAGAACAGGACAGAATAGCTAAGTTCGAACCGATTTACTATATAGAAATAGCTTAAATAAATAATCTTACTAGTTAGATAGAACTTAACTAACTTAAAGTTCTGCGTATTTGCATATTTTGCTAAAAATTGTCATTCTTGCTCCAATTATTGACGTATCTGAAAAAGTCAGGGAAAGATATAAAGCTTCACTTTAAACTGTCCATTTGTCAATAAAAATGCCAGGGAGGCTATTCTCACTAATCAGAGTCATTCAGAAGTATTGGTTTATGATCTTCCTTTGTTATCCCGATATTAAGAGAAACCAAAAAAAATTCTTTAGTTTTAATTTAAAATTCCAATTGTTTAGAAGGCCTTATAAAAATTCAATCCAAAGCGAATTGGGTTTCATTCTTATAGATTGTAATTTTATTTAGAAAATAGAAACAACTTTTAATTGAAAAACAATAAAATACAAATTGAAATTCAATTGAGTTATACAATAGGGTCGACACAAGTTTTAATATGTTTTCCATTCAGTCGTTTAGATTAATATCTTTTAATTAAAACTCTTTTGTTTTATAAATTGAAAATTTTCAAAATATTATTATTTTCATAGAACTAATGCCTTTTCATGCAAACCAATACTTATTCTTTAATGCATTTTTGATGCAAACTTTCCATAGAGTTTATCAAATGCTCGACTGATTTAATGCTTACTATAATTATCTTCAGAGCATTTTAATGGCTAAAAATCGATAAAAATTAATGCTTCAATTGCATTAATTTATTTGAAATTTTGCATATTTTACGTATAATTCACATAATTTGATAAAAGATGAATCATAATTGTAAAGAAATCGATTGAATGTTCATTTGAGTCAAAATTAATTACACTTTACTTTCTTTTAAGAATTTTCATATACTCACTATAAATAATTTATAATAGTTTCTGTATCTAAGCTTTCACATTAACTTTGTTTATCCAATGTTATATGAAGTGGAATAAAGTTAATGATAGTTTAAAATTAACAATTCTGATTCCATGTGATTATAAAATATATATAAACTTTCAAACTATTGATTTTAAGCATAATGATATTTTAAAATCTTTTCTCTTCAAATCGTTGGTCTACAGAAATAAAACAGTTTTTTAGCGCCCCCTGAAATTTTCAGAAAATTAGGAAATATTACTTAATTTGGAAATAATGCAAATTTGTTATTACCATTATATGCTATATTAATATAATTAGTTACTTAAAAATAATATTATTTGCCTCTAATCTATAAATTAGAGCTGAATTATTGAAACATTAAGTTATAAACAGTTGACCCAAGAAGTCAAAAGCCTAGCTGCTTGTTGTGTTGTGGGAATGCATTGTGCTTTACAGTGAAGAGTCTTTTCTGGATTTTTGTATACTCTTAAAACATTAGTAAAATTAAAATAATTTGTAATAGTAAGAAAGGCATTTCGTGAAAAAAAACTTAATCAAGATATTTGTATTGCAAATAACCTTAAAATTCTTTAGGACATCAGAATTTATTTATATTTATATTGTAACATTCACTTGTTATACGCTAAGTTTTATAAGCCTAGTTTCGTCCTAAGGACGAATTTTAACTCTTTTAAAATTTTGAAAAATTCTCTTTTGATATGTGATGTAAAATAATCCACTAAGTGTAGTATAACCCTCAAAATGTTATTTTTTCACTAAAACCTCCAGGGGAAATATTATTTTTTCAAATAAACAAATTTCATTAAGTTTTTATACTGTATGATAGAAACATTTTATAGTCTTTATATTTTTATAATTTTCCCCTGGAAATTTTAATGAAAAAATAGATTATGAGGGTTATACTACATTCAGTGAAGTATTTTACATTACATATCAAAAGTGAATTTTTCAAAATTTTAAGAGTTAAAATTTTTCCTTAGGGGAAAACTAGGATGATAAAACTTGGGTATAAAAATTGTATGTTACAATATAAATCTATACCAAATATAAATATGTTCGGATGTCCTAAAGAATTTTAACGTAATATTCGGTACATGTATATTAATTAAGTTTGTAATTTTTAAATTTTTTTTTTTTTTTTGATTAATAGCAAGTATATATTTTAAATATCTTATAGTCATTATGAAAATTTCATCATTTTTTAAGAAAATACTAAATACTTTTGATATTCACTACTTTTTAATAGTGTTTGTATAGGACCACAAAAAATATTAGTATGGCTTTCTTGCATTCACAAGTCAGACTTTTGACTTCCTGAGTTGACCATTTACTTATTAACAATAATATAATATATGAATCAATCACGCAAAATGCCCTGTTCTAGTTTATCTTCTTTGAGGCAAAGAAAGTATTATTCAATTGTTCACATTATTTTTTCGCTGGTCTACACTAAAAAAGCATAGATTATCTTTTCTAAGAAGAATTGTTTTTTGTACAATCTTTTTCACTTTGTCTAAGTAAATGTCCTTTATGTGCATTCTCAGATTTCATCAGATTCAGAATGAAGTAAAATGGGATAAATGTTTTTAAAAATATAAGTTAAATTATCTAGTGAAACTATGGATGACCAAAGATCTTGAAGTACAGTAGTCACAGGACGGTATAGGGTGATATTTCTCCATTGTCAAATTCTTTCAAAATTTAATTTACGATGACAAATTTAACAAAATTTAGGCAAATTATGATGAATTCTGCAAAAATTTAATAAAATATTGCAAAGATTTAATAAAATTCTGTTATTTTTCTAAAAATTTAAATAGAATTTAACACATTCGGCGCCGTTTTCTCAAAATTGTTAAAGAGGCTTGTTTTCCTTCTTTACAGGGGGTATTTTGGTAATTTCCCAGAGATTTAGAAAGTATTTTAGCAATGCTCCCATTGGCCGTCCCAAAGTGAAACTGTTATTTCAGGCGAAAGGCAAATTTTGGTCGAGATTAACCAATATTTTATTTATTGGGACGAAATTTGTATTCATATCATTAATTTACTTATAATGTGAAAGCAGCTGTATAAACTTATCTTATATACAAACTATAAATATATCTTACAGACATAAACTAAACGTATACTTGCTTTAAAAGCTTAACTTCGTGCTTTTGCTTCTGCGGTAAGATCAGGGGTAGCCAAAGTATAGCCTAAATACCCCCTGAGTTTTAGATTTGGCAAAATACCTTCTGACTTTGTTTGCCACAGGAAAAAATTTTGGATTTTTACCATACTCCTCCTGTGCATTTTTCATATTTTGAAAAAAATTATACCGCCCTCCTTGACTTTTCTCAAAATTCCCCCTCTAAATCCACCCTGACTCGGCAGACCTTGGCTACAGCTGGGTAAGATTGCGCTATAATATTCATATAAGTTCATGAGATTTATCAATTAATTTATGTCTGTTACTAATAGTCAAATTTAAGGTTGTTTATATGTTTAAAAATTCATAGAGAAATCTCATGAACTCATATGAATATTATAGTTCCATCTTACAGCAGAAGCAAAAGCACAAAGTTATGCTTTTAATACAAGTATACGTTTAGTATCTATCGTTCTCATATGTAATAGAAAGTTGAATAGTTTACTTATAGCTGAATTTCAATAAATGCATTGAAATACATTTTAATAGGCAAATTATTAAGATTTTAAGTAACTATTTATAAATTATGTACTATTTGTTAACAGATATACGTTACATACTGTCTATATGACAAAACCTGAAAATCCTTTGCATTAATGGCAATAAATGATGTGGCTGAAGTATATAAAATAACAGGGAAATTCCAATTCTACTGTACTGTATAATTGTTAGACTCTTAATTTGAGATGTTTTTGTACACTATTACATAACCCTCCTTAATTTTAGAAGCAACTATCAAGCTGAACATCTCTAATTTACTGGTACCAAAACAAACATTCACTTGAATAGTATTTGAAATAAATTTGTTTATAATTTAAATAAATGATCGCTAATTTGATTTAAAAATATATCAAAAGTAATTTCAAAAAGCGTTCATTATTTTGTTTAAATATTTAATTTGAAAATATTTTATTCAAATACATTTTTCAATTTCGTATTCATTTTTTTCTAATCTCGTAAATGATTTATTAAAACAAAGAGTCTTTTTTACGCTTTCTTAATGTGAAAGAAGTGTATGAAATGTAATAATTTTGTTACGAATAGAATTCGTGAAGCATTTAATTTTGTCAAAAGGAAAGTAAATAATAAGAGCAAACTTTTATTTACTATTCGCATAAATTCTGACATTTGAACAAAAAGCAAAGCAAAGCCAATCAATTCTTTTAGGTTTTTCTTTCTGTAACTTATTTTTATAATAACTGTAACTCCAGTTATAGTGCAGTTTGTTTTGGATGAATGCGTTTTTTATGCACTAAAGAACTCAATATTGTATAAATACAGTAGACTATCACTAAATGCAAGAAATGTCTGAAAAGACTTGAATACGATATGATATATTGAATATAAGAAATGTACGTAATATAAGAAAACAACAGAAATGTATTCTTCAAAAAATGATTTTAAAAATATAATTCAACCCACTATTTCATCAAAATGAATCACAGTAAATTTAAAATAAAAAACTATTTTTACGCTCCAATGAATTCATAAAGAGTTATTTGACTTTTCTTACTTTTTATTATAATTCAATCAGAGATGGCCAAGGGGTGAGGTAGTGGCTAAATATGCGCCTACCACTAAAATTTGTCAAACTGGCATTTTGCCGACCAAACTAGACATAAGCCTCAATTTCAGATCTCTCAGAAATATGGAACAAAATTTACAATTTTTGTCTAAAAACACAGAATATCTCGTTAATTCTGTTAAATTTGTTATTTTGTATAGTTTGTTAAAAATTACATATTGTTTGTAAATTCTGTTACATCACATAAATAGTTCATGTTCTATCAAATCTCTGAAATCATCTCTCTTAAAAGTCTTATTGTAAACTGTAAGACAGAATAATGAGTTCAGTATTTCAATCCCTGATTATTGACTGGAATTCAGAGAAATTTTTAAAGTACCGGACTCTCAGATCTAATGCTGACTCGTCGAGTCTGTCTACCCCTGATTTTTTCATATTTGTTGCACTACTTTTTTGGAATCGAGTTCCTGAAAATTTTTTAATTAATTTTGAATCAATTTATTTAGACTTATTATTAAACTTTTTTCGAAATTTTGATCCTTAAAAATTAAAAATCACTGCTGTTTATTAATAATAACTTTTAATTAATAACTTCTTTGTTTCTTAAGTAATTGTTTGGCTCATTAACCAAAATAACAGGTTTTAATAAATACTCTGTTTATATTTCAATACAAAGTTATATATTTTTTGTTGAAATGTTTATTTTCATCAATTTTGTTATTTATATTTATGTGCCATAAAAGTAATAAACTTTTATTGCTTGATATAATTGGTAATAATAGGGATGAGCTTTTGGTATAGAGAAAGTTGTGGCCGTTCTGTGTCTCTTATGATCATAAATTCATATTGCATTCACATATAAGATGTTGAATAATGAATCCATAAGAAGAGTATGGGAGGGAGGGAAAGGGAGAGAGAGAGAGAGAGAGAGAGAGGAACAGTTAGTTTACTCACGAGTCGCACGTAATGTTCTCGATTTGCAATTTATAGATATACTTATAGTGAGAGTATAGTTGCCATTACTATATATATATTATTAATTTTGGCTCAAAAAGTACTCTCATCTCTGAAAGAAGTACTTTATTCTGTCATAAAATATTGATTTGTTTACCAAAAATTGCAGGAAATGTGAGACCAAATGCAGTGACGAATTCTCAATTGCAGAACAAGTGTATCACAAATATTGGTCTCATATCAAGAATAGGTCTCAATTTTAACTTTTACTTCACTAATGTTTTATGTGCGGTCTGTTGTCCAGTGATATCTCTAGTTCTGTCTCTTACCATATGTGTGTAGAAGCTGTTAACGGTTGAGGGCTGGGGTTTGCACTTGTATTTTGATAAGAGATATCAAATGAAAACATCAAACGATACATGAAGTGGTCAATACTGAGCACCAATAAGTAATATTCTCTGTCAGATAATACCAGCGATTATTGTGAGAAAACAACAGATGAATGATAGAGTGTTTATCAGTTGATGGCTTCGATCTCCGGTCTCTTTGCCATCGGATCTGGAATTTGGTTTATCTGAAAATATATATTAGAGAAACAAAGAGACAGAAAGTGATATACATTTTGAGGTGAATTGCATTCAATATATATGGTATAAACTAATACCAAATCATTAACTGTTGTAAGAAATAAAAGTTGAATATTTTGTTTCTTAATAGATTTTAATCCGTGACAAATAGTTAAACAAAGGAATATCTAAAAATTTAGTCAAAAAGAAAACAAATATACAAAAACAAATAATTTTTAAATTATATTTGTTTTAATGAAATGCTTCCTAATTTAATGGTAAAGATAAAAATTACTAGTATAAAGAAAATTGCATCACTGAAAAAGGAGTTGATGATTTGATGTTACAAGCCATATATACTGTACTCTAGCAAACATTGCATTGCAAGGACAGAACAGATCCGTGTCATATCTTCTATTCCCATATTAAATATCATTCAGCAATTGTTAACTTTGCTTATATTATATTATTAACTTTCATCGATCTAAAAATGATAAATAGATGTTTGTGTGTATAAAAATAAGATTTCAATATATTTTTAATGTTTATTTTATATGAACAAAATTAAACATAAGTAACAATGAAAAAAATTAATGACTAGTTATCCACTTAAATGTTCGGATATCAAAACCAATGCCACGGCTTTGCAATATTTATTTTATTTTTTA
Organism: Liacarus xylariae; assembly: GCA_034693365.1. Lineage (NCBI taxonomy): Eukaryota > Metazoa > Arthropoda > Arachnida > Sarcoptiformes > Liacaridae > Liacarus > Liacarus xylariae. The sequence continues at coordinate 10,322 of JAQFXN010000950.1, forward strand.
TTTAGTGCCTCTTTTGGTCTAATATCAGTCCAAGTAGTTTGTGTTTCGTTATTTACTATCTTATTATTATATTACAACTCATGTTCTCTAATGATCGTATTTATCTCTGCAAATGATATTTTCTTATTTTTCAGAGCAATTTTATCTCAGTTTAGCTAAAAAAGTATGTTTTCAACATCAAAATGAAATCTTAATGCAATTATTTTTCTTATTCCTCTTACTGTTTTACATCAATTTTCGGTAAAGATTTTTTTGAACAAATAATAAAATTTTTGATTAAAATAGAATCTATTTTCAGTCCAAATGTATTACAAATCTATTATTAAGAAATATACGCCCCGACAGTCAATTTGGATGCAATGATATGTTTTTAATTTATTTTTTCGTGTTTTTATATACTGAAGACTACAGTAGTTTTATATACTTTTAAACTAAAAAACTTACTTCATATGCATTTTAGCTCCAGAGAAGAAAAATATATACATTATTGATAATAAAGTTAGTATTTTTGTCGAAGAGATGGTGGAAAAGGTAGTGAATTGAACGCAGCTGTTGCCCAACCCTTGAAATAAGAAAATACAAGTTTATGTGGAGTTTAGTTGAGTTACAGCAGAATTGAGTGAACGGCACAGACATTATATAAAAGCCACATATTTGAGGCAGAATTTCATTTTATTAAAAAGTGCTCTTATTTTTAGAGTAAACTCCAGAGAGAGAGAGAGAGAGAGAGAGAGAGAGAGAGAGAGAGAGAGAGAGAGAGAGAGAGAGAACGGTAGTAGTGGTGGTAATAGTGGTAATGCAATTTTGGGTAGATATGAGGCACAGTTTCTACCAGTGCTATGCGTCACAGAGCCATCATTTATCATTTCCGTTTGCGAGGCATTGGGATGTGATATGCATTTTGGCCATAATTTTCAATCACTCAATATATGCTTCGATACGGATAACAGTGCGTGGATGTGGCCAAACAGAGACTTATCATAACCATAAAGGGACGGGTGAGAGACCCAAACATACGATCAAAGTGTGCGCAGAAAAACAATTTCTAGTTTTCTCTTCAAATTCAGATTCAGATTAGATGTAATTTATTTTCCTTTCAGCTGTTGAGTCAATTTGCCTCTCAGTTCTCTCATTGCTATTAAATAAATGTATATAATATATAGATGTCTAGTCATCTCAGCCACTGTTCTCAGTGTTCTCTATACACACACATAGACTCACACATACAGTACAGTGCAGTCGGAGTAGCAATTGTGTCCATTTCACCAAATATGTGCTTTCCTCCAAAGCGTTCTCTTTCCTCTCCCTCTCCTCTCTGTTGTGCTCTTCAATCGAAATGAAATTGAGAAAAGAAATGACTGATTATTTCCCAGAGGCAATCAAAATGAGCAAAACGAGTGCTGCTCTCAAAGCCTTACTTTGTTTGATCAAAAGTCAAAACTTATTTCCAATAGAGATCCGAATTCAATAAAGTTTTGTTGCCTTAAGTTTAAGTATTTTTTTTCTTAAAAATCCAATTATTTGTTTCTATGAATTGTCAAACCATTAATTGAAGTCAAGATAAGCACAAAAATTGTTTATCACTTCGCTATACTTGCTTTGCAGCGAAGTATCTATTCGGGCGTTCTTTCAAATACAATACAGTTTAGTATCATTAGTATGAGCATCAATAGTATGAAAGTATTGTTATAATAAACAAATTATAAAATCAAAAAGCCAATTACATACAAACCAATGTTAAAAAATATCATTATAATGAAGTATCATTAATATGAAGTAATGCTATAATGAACAGACTTGCACAACCAAAGATATTGAGATCACACTAAATCAATATCATTACATTGAACTTAAAATTATAAACTGTAAAATGATTTCAGCTAAAGTAATAAATATATTGATTCAATTAACGTAGAGGGTGACAATTTATAATAGTAAAATTAACTAGAACTTTATATTTTTTAATTATTTTTTTACCAAATTAAGCATTAATATGAAGACAGAGAATGAAAATTTTATTAATAATTTAAATATTGACCATCATTGGCAATAAAGTCATATAATAAGACCCTCAAAGTCAGAACAGGTGTTTCAAATGTTATTTATTTCATTAATTTTAGTAATTTCATACAGAATATATTACTTTAAAGTAAAATAAATATGATTTTTTGATTGCAAGCAATGTCATTTAGCTTATTGCGACAACAAAAGTAAAAAAATTATATATGAATTTTTCATATTTTTGAATTTTGCAAACCCATCATAGCATTTTCAGAAGATTTTCTCAAAATTAGGGATGGGCAATGGGAGGAGGTATAGCCAAAATACTCCCCTGCCTCCGAAAAATGACCAAAATACCTCCCTGAGTTGAAAAAAATTAATACCCCCCCCTAGAAATTTTTAGAAACAGGCGCCGAAGGTACCAATTCTGTGAAATTCTTTCTAAATTCTTAGAAAAACACCAGAATTCATGCTATATTTAGTCAAATTCTGTTATATTAATACAGAATTCATCATAATTTGCCTCAATTCTATCAAATTCTGTTAAATTCTTGAGGCATTAGTCGAAATTCTGTTAAATTCTTGTAGAATTGGTTAAAATTCTATTAAATTACATCATTTTTAATAAAAATCTGCAAGAATTTAACGTTTGAAAAATACCTCCTCTATACTCCACTGTGATTTTGAGGCTCTTATCAGTATCCTATACCTCTCCTGACATTTCAGTAATTGCCCACCCCTACTCAAAATACACCCTCTATATTCCCTGACTTGGCCTGCCTTGGCATTCCTGATTAATGATTTAAGTAAAAGTGGTGCAAATTCAATGATGAGAAACGGAGAAAATTTCAAGAAGTTTGTATTGGTTTTTGGCGAAGCCAAGGGTTGTGACGTCACAAATTTTAGACAAAGAGTCCAGGAGAAGGTATTTCGCAATTGTCTAATTCTTGCAGAATTAAATTAAAAATTATATAATTTAACAGAATCTGGATTAATTCTGTAAGAGTTTATCAGAATTTGACCAAATTTATCTAAATTCTTTGCCTATTTACATCTTTTGGGGCCACTAATGGATTAAAAAGAAAAAAAATAATTTTTAATAAGCAGAACGAATCCCTCATTGTTAAATAAATAACAATTTTGTCAAATTCTTGCTAAATTTGGTAAAATTCTGTTAAATTCTTGCAGAATTCACCATAATTTGTCAAAATTCTTTTAATTTGTCACTTTTTTTTAAATTTTGCAAGAATTTTAAGATTGCGAAATACCTTCCTCTGTCCAAAATATGGATAAATTTGTGACATCACAACTCGACATTCCCTGGTGACTTGATAATAAACCACTACCCCTTCTAAGATTATTTTCTCTATTCCTGCAATTCATTCAATGAAAAGTTGAATTTAATGCTATCAAAATTAATTGAGAATTCTTTAAAATCTATAATACAAACAAAAATCACTGATTTTTACTCATTTGATGAATTAAATCTGTATTTTATGCATTCATTTTTTTAAATAACGTATTTTTGACTTTATATATTTTTGTATCATTATTGTGAACTAATCGTTATAGTGAACTTATTTTTGAAACCAAACCACTTCATACTAATGATACTTAACTGTATTACTGTAATAGTCATACTCTTTATCGAAGCCAACAATATTAACTTTATTTAGTAACTGTCGCTCTTTTAGTTTACTTCATTCAATTGGTGAAAAGTCTTCGAATAAATTTATTCATTGAAATTCAGTGTAATATAAATTCTTAGAATTCAAATGTTAGGTCTTTTCGAGTTTGACATAATATGTATACAAATTTAGTAACAGTTTATTTGGAATTTTATTTATTGCATAAAACATTGAAATGGAATAAAAAAAGATAAATCATTTCTACAAATCCATAATTAAAATTCCGAATAATTTAAAATTGGAACTGACAGGGAGAGGGGGTATATAGAAACGCCATTAATGTTATGAGTCAGAACCCTAACAGAAAGTAAATATAAATGAAATTAAGCATACATACTCTTCCTCACACTGGCACATACAGTACCCTCATCTCTACAAATAGAAAATTCATGTGGAATAACCCCTTTGTCTCTGATGTGGAATCAAATAAATATTACGTTAGTATAGTATATAAACAAAATAATTTTATTTTTTTAATTAAAAATAGGAATCAAAAAGAGACAACTCTTGTGGAGAAAGAATTTGAGTACAATTACGTGTTTCAACAAAACAGAGACGAAGTACTGGTACTTCTAATATAAAAATGTCTTCAAAACTCATACAATATTTGTAGTCTCTTGTGATGCTCTCAAAAAAACAAACTTTAAGTTTACTCGAAATTTATTCTTTTGAAGGAAGAGAGCCCTCAAAGAGAGAAAAAGCAATGAAAGAAACGAAAAAAGCGAAGACTCAGTTAATTGGATTTTAAGATTACAAACAGGAATGCATTTTATAGCCTAAATCAACTCAAGTAAAGGAATGAAACTTTTCGATTCGGTTACTTTTGTGTAAAACCTTCAAACTGAAAGCTAAACTTTGCCGTCGCCTAAATCATGTGCTCAGGGATGTGAAGGTTCAAAATGTTAGGGATAAATATATTTTTTGGCAAAATTCTAGGGGGTCCAGGGGTGAGTAAAATTGTGGATTCCAGCCTAGAGATGAGTTTAGGAGTTCATGATTTTCCTTCCAATTACCATATGTAATAAACATATTTGTAGGGATGCCCAATGAACTCAACGTCAGGGGGTATAGGGTCATATTTTGAGAAATTTTGCTCAAAAATTAGGGGGGGGGGAGGTAGACCAAAATTCAAAATATAAAAGATGCACAGGGTGGAGTAAGGTAATATGAAAAAAAATTCTATAGAGGAGTGAGGTTTTGCCCGTAGCAGAGAGGTCTAAAAGGGTATAATAAGAAGGGTATTCCAGGCTGGCTCCTTTCACATCCCTGGTATAACTATACAGTTGTGCTCACTCTCCTTTCATACTAAACAATCCAAACGTTAACATTTTCTTCCTTTTTCTTAAATTTTTTTAAAAAAGTTAAGCACTATTTACGATAAAAAAAACTTAAACTTTTTTTAACTTAACCACAAAGTAAAATCAGAATTGAATTGTTATTGATAAGTCACGTTGGATGATATTTTGTTGATCTATAGCCTACACGTGTTCAAACACATACATTCAAGGCTTATATTCTCCTATCGATTTCACATGAGATGATTCTCTAAATATTATTTCATTTCTAAGCCATAATCTCTAAAAGATTACGTGAAAAAGTTTCCAATAAAATGATTGCAATTAGTTTGAATTATTAAAATAATAAAATTCAACTCTTATGTGAAATATTAAATGATTTTTATTGATGTTAAAATTAGCCAAAGCTTTTCGACCAGTGCTTAGGTCTTCGTCAGGGCTTAAAATAATAGTTTGAATTATATTTAAATTCTATTAATATATTTTTAAATATTACATTTTTAGTGTCTAATAGTTTGGTTTTAAATTATTACATACTTATACAACTTATAATATTTATTAATCAGGTGTAGCCAATTCTATTCCCTTTATAAATATGTGCATTAATTAATATTTATACAAACACAACAATGTTAAAACTCTACAAGCTATTTTTTGCCCTACAAAAGAACTTTTTGTTACTTGTTTTATATCTAATGTAGACTCCTAACAATGAAAGGCTGGCAACCTTGGGATTAAAAATGGAGGCTTTTTCCATTCTAAAACTTAAATTGGCCCAAAAGAAGATGTTATGCAAAATTCTAGGGTGTGCAACCAATTCTAACCACCTTTAGGAGGGGTTTAAAATATAAATTATTACTGCCTATGATTCTTGATAGTATAAAATTTTAACTCAATTAAAAATTTACAGTTCCTTATTTTATAATATAGAATTTTAGAAGTTTTAGAATTGAAAAACCCCCATTTTTAATCCGAAGGTTGCCAGCTCTCCATTGTAAGAGAAATAGGGTTAAAGTACTCCATAAAGTTTTCTGACTATATAAAATAGATAAATTTAATAATAATAAACTTCACTCATTTATTTATAGATTTCTGGTTCGAAAAAAATATTCTATAATACAATTGATTTAATTTATTGATATAAAACTAGATTTTTATAGAATATATAGTAATTTAAAAATAAGAATAAATAAATGAAATTCTATTTTCAAAATGAAATAATTTTAAATTATTCTTATTTTGAATTTCTTCGGTCGAATATACAGAGTATATTAAATATTATAAATTATAGTTTGATTGTATTGACAATTTTAGAGCAATTCAAACATATTGTAAATCAGAGTTTGTCATAAATTATACAATAGGAAGTACAGTATATTTATATAATTTATACTGTAGCTATACAATATTATAAACCGTAAGTATAAAATATTATAACTTTATAACTAAATATTTAATGCAAGAGATGTTCAATGGTTAGGAAATGTTTTTCTGTGTGAATATCGATCGATGACTTAAATGTTGATCAGATTAAGTAATTACACACAATTTTGTCGCTGCCTTAACAACCAAATAATGAATGATTTTTTCTCAATTTGTATGTATTAACGTTAGGTTTTCATTAATTATTTATTCAATAGTTTCATCGCTCAGTTTTTCGATATGAAAGCGAAAATGTTTATTATTATGTAATTCATACATAATTGATATTCTTTACTGTTATAATCCATTTTATTCAAATAAAAATTTAAACATTTTTGAAACTAATTAAATATTGATATGAAAATGAATGAATAAATTGATTGTTTAGAGAATATTTTGGGCAGCATAGCAGCATGGCAGTAATTTGGCTGCCATCTTTGTTGTGGTCAATATTTTTTCCTGACCATGAAATGACAATATTCAATTTTGCTGCTTTGATATTAGAAAAAAACTACTAAGTTCACAAAGTTGAAAATTTGCTTAAATATAAAGGACCTGTTGCTTGACAAAATAGAAAAAATTTCATGAAAAAATATTGGCCGCAACAAAAATGGCAGCTAAATTACTGTCATGCTGCCTATTCACTATTACCCCTAGCAATATACAAATGGATAATTTTTCAACATTATATTTTCTTAAATCATGAAAACACATATAACCTTATCAAAATAATGTTTTTATGATTTATCCTTCAAAAATAATTAAAGTAATAATTCATAAAGAACCATACAATTAGGACTATTGTTTTTGTCCCTTGATGATATTGAGTCGGCACACTATACAAATGA
>JAQFXN010000951.1:0-17574 GCA_034693365.1 Liacarus xylariae
TGTCAGAACAAAACCTTTTAACTGTATTCTAAATCTAAATTCACAATTCAGGCTCTCGTTCACTTTTCATTCTTGCTCAACTGAACGAGCCAAGAATACAATATTATAATCCCCTTTTTCCATTCGCTTTGCTTATGTGGTTCATTCACTTGATAAATGAATGTAATGTCACAATCACTATAAGTTATAACTGTCAATATTAATTATATTACGAAATAAGCAGGTTGAATTCTGAAAACACTTGTTAAATTATTTTGTTTGACAAAAAAATCATATGATTACTTAAAAACAATTGGACTAGCTACAGAATTTAACTGTGTCTAATTGATATTTGAATTTCACTTGTATTTACAAGTAAGATATCAGTGGCCAAGATGAGGTGGTATAAATAACAAATATCTTATCTACCTTGGAAATTTTCGGAATACAGATTCATAGAAAGTTATATATTCAAGGTCAAGCAAGTACATTAGGTAGAGTTTTCTATTTCGAAAGGTTAAGAGAGGTTTGGGTGAGGGTAAAGCTGCCAAATCTACATTTTAAATATGGTTCAATATTAACAAGAAAGTTACTATTTATTTCATATGTAAATAAGAATCTATTGAATAAGAAAATTAACTTAAGTTAGAATTTGTTGTAATAATGAAAAATAATTTTTGTTGAACTCAATTAGAAATTCATTTATTTTATTTGATTATTCTCTCAATTATTACAAATTAATATTCAATTAAGTGATTAACAGTTTTGGTTTTCATTGCTTTATAATACAATTTATGTGAAATTATGAATGAAAAAAATACATTAAATATTGTTGAAAAAAGACTTTTTATAGCATTTTTTCCAATGACTGACAATACATTATATACAATGAAAACAATTTTTGTTTTTTCTTCCTATCAGAAGAAATATAAATCAGTTTAGGACATTAAAGGAGGAATAAATATATTGATAATTGTTTCTTTTGGTTTAATTTTTCTAAATTATATAAATTACCGGAAGAAAAATTATTAAATTAATTCTTAGAAAATATAATTATTCCTGTCATTGGATAAGAGAATTTGACTTTTTTTTGAATGAATGACTTGTTATACATTGAAATATCATTTTATACGCAAATAAAGAAATATATAAATCATTTGATAAATCTCTTAATATTATTGTATAAAATATTTTAAACTAATTAATTATCGATCAATTAATTTAAAAATATAGACAATTTAATGATAGTATGAATGACTGCACACAAACAAATTGTGAATAAAAATAAAAACTATAGAAAAAAAGTCAAATTTTTCTCCTATTTTTACTAATAATATGGAAGTCATGTGTCGTTTTGATTGTTTTTATATTTTAAACAGTCGTTCCCTTATTTCTAAGAACCGCAACGTTATTGAGACCATTGATATAATAGCCGCCACTTTCCCGCCTGTTCTTCGGATGGCCGACCGGGTACTTAATCGAGAAGATATGTATATCCAGTGCCACCCGTAGATCCCAAGAGGCGTATGTGAAATATCGGCTCAAATCCATCAATGAGTAGACGAATGCGCATAAAAGTGCAGTTTTTGGATGCAATAGGGCTACGAATCGGGTGTTTGTGGCCAACAATAGTGGTGTGGTTAGCGAACTGTCCCAATAGTCCATATTTCCATTGCAGCAGTTCATCATCTGTTTATACAATCAAATCAATCGATAATTATTAAATTGAATTAAAATAATTGTTCTTAAGAAAAACGAAATTAAAGATTTGTTTGCACCCCTCCTCTCACTGCCTTCTATGAATGCCACAGTTTATTCTTGTTTTTGTTATTCAATTGTTCCTTGGTTTAGTTAAGGATTATGGATAATATAAACCAATTGTTTGAATAACAATTTAGGTAACTAGCTTATTTTAAATTGTAAAGTAATTTTAAACAATATAGAAATTAATTATTAATTACAAGTTAATACCCTTGAAAATTTTATTAAATCTATCTTTCAAAATTAATTCTATTAAAAAAATCAACAAAACGAGCTAGAATAAAGAAATTGTTTTTGAATTTATTTATTGGTTAGACACGGGTTTCACTCAACCGAAACTAAAGTCATGTTAGTTAATAAATTAGCCAGGTTTGATAGAAAGAATAGCTATAAAAACTCGTATAATATTCCTGAAGTAACTCTTGGTTAATGGTGCTTTAGCTTTAAAATTTTTCAGGATATTTTTCTTAAAATTGTTGAGATTCTCCATCATAGAGATTCAGAAGAAAGTTATTTCTTCATTATTCAAATTTTTCAAATTATTGATAGGGGTTTGAAAACAAGTTGGGTTAGATAGAATAATTAAATACACCCCCTAGAAAAGAATTACCAGTAGACTTTGTATAATAAAATATATAAAAGTTCGCATTTAATTTTCCACACTTCCATAGTTAAGGATAAGGTTCTTGCGTTTATTTGTAGATTAGTCAAAATATCTTAGGGGATATTCCAGTCTATCATATACCGGCTCATATACTTTATCAAGCTATCATGTACACTGTACATTGTACAGTACTCTAGTGCTAAATTTCAACTGATACTATATCACTTTAAGCTTCTTTATAATGTAAGGCCTATTAGTTGAAAAAGTATAAAAGTACATGTGCAACTACTATGTATATTGTTTTCCCTTGTTCTATTGTTCTTTAGATGTGATAAATTCTGACATTTTCTTTGAAGCCTTGAAAAACAAATTCATTTTCAATCACAATCTTATGACATAAAAGCAATAATATGTAGAAAGACAAGAGATTTTTCTGTCAAACAACTGAAGTATGAATTGTCGTAAAACAAAAAACAACTGTTTTCACTCAAGAAACACGAAATACATAATGAAATGAGAAAATATTTGAGCTTGTAAAAAACACAAATTCTCAGAACAATAAAACACTTTTAATCTATAGATAGGAAATGGAAAGTCTATCGTAACTAAAATGACAGAGAAAGCTCTCAAAAACATCACCGATAAAACCACTTCATAATAAAAAATAAAAAGCTTTTAGTGAATGAAAACCTAATTTAAGATATAATAATAATAATAACATAAAAACCTCTGACTAGTTATATAAATCATTAATTGTTTTCCATTCACTATAATGATTAAATTCATCAATTTCTCATTTCATCATCTATAATAAACTCAAGAAAATACTGTAGTAATATATCTCAAAAGAAATTTAGTTAGGTATGTTCTTGAATCAATATTTCTCTTGTAAAAATACTTTTTCTTATAGATTTGTTCCTTAAACAAGGAGCCCTTACTTGTCTTTCGGAAATTTGAAGTGAAAAACAGATTCAATTATCCTAATTGTCCCAAATCCTGTACATCAATAATCCTAATATGTTCTTGTGAAATTCTATCATGTCCTTAATCAAAATTATTAGTATTTCTTAACATATTAAAAAAGGATCAAAACATAAACCGATTATTCTTGTTACAAATTGTGATTTTAATTTAGTATGGATGATCTATAAATTTTGTCATGGATGTGTTATCTAATTAACTCTTAACAATCAAACAGAACTAATTGATTCAGATTGTAATTAAGAATAATTGTTTTCAGATTTACAATAGAATAATAAAAATATTTTTAAAAAATTACTGTTAAAGTTTAAAATCTGTTGTTTTTAGAATATTTGTGTTTGAATAGATCTCATATTTTTGAAAAAGGCTATTTGAGAATTAGCCGATAAACAAAATGCTTTTTGTACGGAATGCCATATCTTGGCTAATGTTAACAATTTTATATTGGATTAGACAAGAATATAAAGGCAAAGACGAAACTTACCACTAATTTAAAGGTGACTTTGGCGAAGGCAAACCCAAATGTGAATATAAAAAGGGATGGACTGACATGAAAATAGCCGATAGAATAGCTAATACAGGCGAATACAGTGAGTATAGCGATCGGCACCACTGGCCTCCACATCATGTCTGTCCGTCGGGGTATCTCCACTCCCAACTCATCCAATGGTGTCTTTTTGCCCAAAATCATTCTTAAATTGCCTGCAATTGCATAACACATACTGGCGATGGAGATCAGGGCTAAGATCTGTGAATACTCCAGGTCTGTGCCAAACACTGTTGTCCGCCACATCTTCTGACCCCAGAAGGCAGTGGCCAAATGGGTCAAAATCATAACCCATTGAGCTTCGCTCACATCGATTCTATAGAGAGATAGTAATTAAATATTTAATTATATTTTGAGGAAAAAAAGTTAATTTTTCTTTTGTATTCATTAATACTTGTTTTGAAAATATAATTATAATTTTTTTTCGACAAATACTTCTCAAAATTCTATTTTTAGATCTTATTTAAAATAATAAATAATCAAGATTAAAAACATTTGTATTTATTTACCTAAAAAAAAATCTGATTAAATATTCAAAAACTTTCAGATCATAATTGTTTTTAATATATATATTTCAAGGACCAGGGGGTGAGGCTGGGGTTCAAGGTTTTAATTTCGATGGTATAAAAGTTTAACATACTTTCCAAAAACCATTTGATGTGTTACGTGACATAACCAATGAGTGGAGAAAAAGGCAATCATTGAGGACAAGAACAGAAAGAATAGCAATATTGGTGTTCGGCCCAGTTGTCCGGCACAGGAGACGGCAAGTGTCACGAATATAGTGGATACGGCGTCGCACCCGTGATCGTACACCTCCACTATCTGTGTATTCTGTACTTTATAGCACTGTTTGCCATCCAATGCGTCAAATGTTTGATACAGGAAGACACCGATTGCACAGAATATGAATGCCCACGAAGAGACCTACCGGTGCCCGAATAGAGAAACACAAATTAATTAATTATTTGTCAGGATTTTTGAGCATTTCTTAATTTAATGTTATATTTTGAGTATACAATACAATATTCTTTAACAATAATTTGTTTATTTAGTGATTTTTAAAAATATACTTAATTTGTTTTCCTAAAGAATTTTATAAGATTTTCAATGTTTTTATAACTCGTTTATATAATTAGCATTTTATTAAAATTCTTAAAACTTTTATTTCCTTATATTTTCTCTACTAATTATTTAATAACTCTTTGAAATTCAAAAGACCTGAAATACATTACGAAATGCATTACATTTGATTTCAATGAATTAAAATTATTATTGAATACAAGTTATGATAATTTCTTTAATGAAAACATAATTATTTTAAATCAATTTTGTTAATCGTCTTCGAGAAGAGAAAGAGATAGAACGTAAAAGAAAGATGACCAAGGTTGGAAAGAATTATTTTTAGAAGGGAGGCCCATGGGCTCCATTCAGTGACAGACCCCGCACCCTTTTCTTAACTAATTAATGTAATATATAAAGTTTTCTGAGAGAGTAAACATCGTGGCAAAACCCCCGCCCCTCCCACCTTGGTCATTCCTAGTAGAGGAGAATTAATTAAAATAAAAAAAATTACTTATTTTAAAATTAATGAAAAGATAACATAATCCGAAACAATTAATAATGAAAAATAAAAGACAATTCATGTAAAAGTTTTATCAAAACAAAAATAATTCACATGCTTTTCAATTCTTTATCTCATAATGTGATCGAAAGAATTTATTGATTATTTCTATTCATTTGTATTAATCGATTCAATACCTCATTTCTAGCGTCGGGTGAGAAGTAAAGTACAGTCAATGAAGTGATAATATTAATTAATAGACCGGCGGCTGTTATAGTGCAGGGACTCATCCAAATTGGTATGAATTGCGATAACCATATCCAGAACCTAATTGCAGATAATCACCAATTTAATAATTAGATTTTAGAAATTCAAAACCTATTTTTCAGTAATAGATTATTGAAGTAATTTTGTTTATGGATAATAAATAAAATTATTTTAAACTGTAATTTAAAAAATTTCAACTTGACAAATTATAAATTACAATATAAAACAATTTAATTTATAGGTTTGCTGAATTTCGAGAACATTGTACTGTACTTTATTAGTACAATAGCAGTCATATTATTCGTTATTTATTCATAATTTACTTTGTATATTCAAAACTAATTAATAACTAGCACATGTCTTGAATAAGATGTTAAAAAATTATTCTAAAAACTTGATAAATTATTAAATTAATTACTATTTTCTAAATATAATCTAAAATAACTAAATAAATGGATAAAAATAAAAAAAGCTATAAATACAAATTTTTTAAACAAAAAATGTCATTTAATAGATTTATATTCAGGCATAAACAAAGGGGCAATCAGTGATTTCAAATCACAATTATATTTTCCAATTAAAAACATTTCCCACCTTGCTTATACTTGTATTTATTAGAGATGAACGAGGAGGTAAATGCTATATTTTCAAAACTCTTCCTGATCATAGATTATCAAAATAAACATGCTCGAAATTAAACTAGCTAAAAATAAAAGTGAACACATCACTTTGGCGATTCAAGTTCAAATTTTGCTATCTATACACGAATGATAAACAAATGGGAGTAAATTAAATACCCCCTATAAAACAATAACCCTAACACTATTTATGAATGAACTGTAGATAAATTTTTTGATTTTAAAACTTTAATTCATTTACAATTATCTCAGCAAACTTGCTTCGAATTGAGCTTTGGTATAATTAACTCTACCCTGGCTAATAACCCCTTTCTCCGTCATCTCTAATATTTATAAAATATTAAAAATATTATAATTATAAACAGTGAAACAAAAAAATGACACTACCATTGATTGATTGGGAACTTAAGAGTTGTAACAATAGTATAGAATAAAATAACATACTTTTGCAGAAACCAAAGCTCTAAATAAGAGCCGGCGCTCGCATTATAAACATAGGGTTTTGTAATTAAATACTGCATCTGTTTAGGACTCAGTGCCCAACCGCCGCACAATTGCTTTAACCGTTTATTGTCATCGCATTTATTGATCTCCATTTCCATGGCCTCAACTCTGACCTTCTCTTTAAAATCATTGAACTTCTTCAGACCCAAAGCCGCCTTTCCTTTCAACACTTTCTCCATTTTATCCAAATTCATCGATATATTCAATGACTGCCTGTCCTTCGATGAGCACATCTTCTCGTCCAGTGCTCTATCATCTGTTGGGCCATCACTACTATGACTACTCTTAAGGTCACTGTTTTCGCCGATCGGAAACATTTCTCTTTACTATCGCTCAAACTTTAAAACTTATTGAATGACTTAATAATGACTTAATGACTATCAATAAACCAATCGATAAGAAAAGAAAGTTTTTAATATAAAAAAAACCTTTTCTTAATATTTAACTAACTTTTGATATAATAAGTGATTCTCAATGAAGAAAATTAAATTTAATTATAGGAAAAATTTATAAATAAAATACTATATAATTGACTAAAAACAAGTTTAAATTTCGTTTTTTAATTGAATTTTTTTTAAATCCAATAAATAATAATTTTTTTCGATTTAAATTACAAAATTTGGTTTGCAATCAAACAGAAAAACTAATTTTATATAAACATAAATATCATATATTTTTTTAGCTATCGATTTAACTAATTATATGAATGATAGAGAAAATTAGTTGTTTTTTTTGTTGTTTCACTAAATTGTTTGGTTCACTAAATTAGATTGTTTCACACCTATAAGTAGAGTACAATTAAACTGAGCACTGATTGAAAATTTTTGAATTGACACTAATTTTTTTTTTATTATCAGTATTACTAAAAAATACTGTAAATTATTATTATTAACGTAACAGATGTTTATCACACAAACTGTAAAAAGTGCTGATTAAATGAACAAATATTTTAGTAAGAGTTTTGTATAACAAGAGCACAGTTTTGTTAAATAAAAATATATGAATCACTAATTATAGTGAATCATAAAATTCACGATTAATAATGAATTTAACTTTTTCACGTGTTGAACCACAAAAATAATAAATTAAACATAAATTAATTCAATTTCTTATAATAGTATTCTTCAGTTGATAGCGAGAGAAGAGCTTTATTTAACTTTTCTTATTATAAGAATTTTTTATGATTGATGTCTTTTTTTATTGTTTCAATTCAACTTTCTTAATTCAAATGTAGTTGCAATGTTGAAAAACTGGCTGACTTTATCGAGGTAGGTGTTGATTGTTAGCTAGCTTATTAATAAATTATTATTCTTCTTCACTCGGATTATATGTCGATTAAATGGAAAATTTCCTTTTGCTCTCTTTCTTTCTGTACGATTGTATTGTCTGACTCTCTCTGTATATATTTCACAGGTCTTCGGAAAATTACCAAAAAAACTAAATTATAATTTTCAGTTCACTCTTGTCTTGTCTTTCACTCAAATCGCATCTGAATAAGACATTTGAATTGCAATGACTAACGCAATACACTGTAATGCGATTGGCTTTTATAATAATTGTTGTGATGAGACAACAAATGAATGACTGTTTTTATACCTCACAATCAAAACTCCTCTCGCTTTTACAACTGACGACTGTCTGCTCGAGTAATAATTTTAAAAGATTTGTTCGGAGTTCTATTGAGTCACTACTGTAAACAAGTTTTTTAATCAATACTACATTTGCAATACTAAATGTAGGCGTTTTTCTAGACGTAGTGCTAGAGCTCTACGATATTTACGTATGCTTTTCAAGGGAGAAGGGATTGAGCACTTAGTCTAGTCAATTTTAACTGGTTTGTATTTTTATCAGTATGTGTATAAAACCATTTTAACATGGTTGTTGAGAATCAAAGAATTGTCAGGACGTAATTGCTGTATATGTTATTATTTCAAATATTATTTAACATTGCGCACAATCATTTGTACAGCTAGTGTCACATATATGATCGAGACTAAAATTCTAACTTTGACTTTATTTTCCGCATCAATTATTATTTTAAAAAATTACAAAGTATAATATTTAAAAATATTTACAATTTTATTAGAGTTTTTATTTCAAAATTATTTATTTTACTACTTTTGTATTATATGTTTTCTATAACTTGGATATCGTGTACACAATGTTTTCGAGAATATACCATTACTAGTACTTTGAGTTGAGAAAAGTTGAGGGCATATGTAATATCTAGTAAAGTATCGGAAAATTCCATTAGGCCTTTCATCACATGCTCCAAATGCGGGCACTCAAACAGGTGACACAGTCTATAGATATTCTGTTTTCTTCATATATGTCACACATTCAAGGGATTATAAATCTGACTATAATTGCGGAAAAATATTCTTATTAGTAATAAGTTATTACTGATCCTTGTTTACTAGATTAGAGACTTTGAAATCTGACCTGGTATAATTTTAAGAATCTATGGAAACGCTTAACGTCTGCACATAGCCTTGTTTAATCTATAAATTTAATGAAAATAAATGATTAATCAAAGTCAAAGTTAAAAACAAAGAAAAGCAAAGCGATTCTCATATTCCCTCTAATGTCTCTCAAATGCATTTTTCTTCAAAAAACTGATATCTTTTGATATAATTTGCTGATGAAGTACAGAAGTAACTGTTCGAAATAATGTCCAAGAATATTTTTAATACTATAAAAATTACAAGTATTACAAAAATTACATTTAATTAGTTGTGCAAAAGTTAGTTAAATTTTAACGATTATTATACCGGTATAGCTATTTCACGCAACTATATTAAATGTAATTCAACTACAGTATATCGCTTATTATTGAACTTTTCATTAGAGCTTAGAAAATCAAAGGATCAGTTGATTTAGTCAAGTAATTAAATGTTGCATCATAATTGGATTTATGACCTTGCATCAATGAGTGTGCAACTTATTTATTCTGCACTAGAAAGCGAAGACAAACTAATTATACATTTTTATAAATACACAAATCGCTTATGAATTTATTTTTATAACTAAAGGATATTCTTATTTCTAAACATTAAGGAAAATGAAATTCATTTTTTTGTATTTTAAGAATTCTTTTTTTATATTTTCTATAATTAATATGAAAAATAAAAACAATCTAACTTTAGCTGCATTTCTGTGTGTTCTCTCAATTTATCTCCCCTTTGAGTTCCTATCCCTACCAACTCCTCTATTTGTAATAAATTCTATTCAATAGTTATTCTATAAGTGTTATGAAGTGTGGAGAAAATCAGACGAAACTCTGTGATCCATATTCTGTGTTGAAAGTCATTATTTGTGTATATATTTAACACTCCGTTTGCGTTTCATTCGACAATAAAGTCATTATTGGATTTCTGATATAATATTGCTATAAATCCATGTTTTGCCCCAATTCTTGATTCGTCAATAGCCTTGAATTATCTGACGAATAAACAGACAAATCAATAAAAGGGATGAGATGTTAGGTTAGATTCAACATCAGAATTACATTAGAATTGATTTTTCAAGAATTGTGCAATAAATAGTCTCATATTATTTTAAATGAATTAAATAACAAAATAATAGTAGCCTGAAGGATTTTGAAATTATCGAGTTATGCATTAGCCTTAGTCTGACTGGGTCAATTATTTCTATTACTAATTATAATAAATTACCATGCAATATCTGATTAAATATTCATTATAATAGAAAAGAATGCTTTAATTAATTCAATCCAAGCTAATTAATTATTTTTAAATAAATGACAAATAAAAATTTTTGTTTATATAGCTCAAATAGAATTGGCAAGGGAAATTGAGCATATTCATGCAATTTGCATGCAATGCAATTGAGCAATTTCTATTCATTTCAAAAATATTTATTAATATTATTTTGAAACTACCGTCAATTCCACAATAATTAATATTATATAGATATGCTAATTTATATGCTTTAATCATGTAATTTTTATTATTAATTGAAAATGTACAGGTTGTATTTTTTTAGTCACATTTATTTTTTTAGTCATATGTTATTTATTAGAATAATTTACTGTTAGTGTTTTTTCATAAATACAGTTATCTATCGCATCCTGCTAAAATATTAAGTCAATATTAATAACAACAATAACAAGTTTGACAATGAAAACTCCTTCCACAGTGATATTGACTACAGAGTAGATTTACCAAAATATTTGCCAATGACTTTGTCATACAAAGTGAAGTAACATTTGTGCAGAATTTCTATCTCAGATTAATGTTGTGTTTATATAAGCAAATTTGGTTCAAGAATATTCTTAAATTATTTTCTGAACTTTCTATAAATACTGTGCAGTAATAAACTGATGCTTTAAAATATAAATAAATTTTAATTTTGGGAAAGAATTTTGTTTATCTAATTAAATATTGTTATGTTTTGCTCACTTGTTATTTGTGAATATAAATGTAAATTACTGTGCATTGAATTCTGACATTGAATTCAACGCTTGAATGTTATGTAAAGGTATAATAAATATGCAAACGTTGGCACACATACAGTACATAACAGCTTCTGGCAATAATTGAGGCTT
Organism: Liacarus xylariae; assembly: GCA_034693365.1. NCBI lineage: Eukaryota > Metazoa > Arthropoda > Arachnida > Sarcoptiformes > Liacaridae > Liacarus > Liacarus xylariae. Next base: position 11,413 of record JAQFXN010000951.1, read on the forward strand.
GGTGATAAGCCAATCTATCACTAGAACCCAAGGGTGGACAGGGGGCTGTCAAAAGTTCATCATTACCGGCTCCAGAATTTTGTGAATGATTTTCTGTTATTTTAAGATTTTCTTCAGTTTCAGAGAAAAACCAATTTTTTTATCACAAACTTTTGCATAAAAAACATATTTATCCCGAATAAAAATAGCTTTTATTTATTAAAAAAATTTCTTTTCCACTTTAAAATAGAACACGTAACATTAAAATTCACCCAAGTTCAGTTTATTTCACCAGATATATGAATTTATATTTCTTTTGACATTTAGAATAAATTTTCAGAACTCATTGAATATTCATTTTATTCGTAAAAATTTTTACTCAACATTATTTTGTTTTTATGAATTATTTGAAGACAGAATTCTTCTGTAAATATTTGCTTAGAACCTACACACACTTCTCTGTTCTTTATTGAATATTCTGCGCAAATAATAATAAGATAAAACACTTCTATCCAGTTATTTAGTAAACCCTATCTTAAATTAAATGTTTGAATAGTTAAATATAAACTTAAAAGTAGTCGTTAATAATTCAATTTGCAAGTTATGTAATAAGACTGAGAGTTTTTAATAATTTAACTGTAAATGTAATGTCATATAAACAGTAAAGGTAATATTTCAATGTGTTATATTTGATAACAGCATAATTAATTATCAATGCAATGCTGTTTTCTCCGTATTTCAGTTATTTTATATGAAAAAAGAACATTTCTAACCAGTGTATAGTCAAAAATCTATTTATATACCAGTTTTTAAGATTGAAACAAGTTTTCTATTAAATTTTACACAGATTCATTTGCTCACAAAATATTCAATTGAATTTTTTATATATAAAAAATGATTCCATAATAAATGATATGTACTTTACTTGGGCAGTACGATGAGCACTATCTGAAGGGATGTCCAGATTAGAAAATCAATAGGGAGTAGGGAGTTTAGGCGAAACCTAAGGAGCTTATCCGGGCTGTGATGTCACAAATTTGCAAAATTTTGTACAGGGGATATTTCGCAATCAACAATTACTTGATAAATTTAATTAGAAATGTCTCACTTTGACAGAATTTAGATAAATACTGCAAGAATATAAATAGAATTTCACGGAATATTCGAAAAAGGCGCTCTGTTCTCAAAATATACAAAGACGGTACCTCATTGAGAGCCTATAAAGATACCCGATCAAAATGCCAGGAGGTAAGCCCTGTTTAGGAGATAATTTATTTAAAACTTTTTTTGTAAATAAATTATTAAAAACAACAAACTATAAATAGAGCTTTATGAGATTTTTAATGCAATACAGAGTACATGGCTGCTTCTTATTCAACATTAGCTTCCAATAATAACATGAGTTTAGTTTTATTAATAAATAGAGAAAACTCTCATTACATTGGCTAACCCTGATTTGATCCATATTTTAGAGAATTTGACCTATGCCCGCGCAATTTAACATAGTCTCTTTTTAAGGTTTTATGATTAAAATAACAATATTTTTTAAATATTTAATAAAATTCTAACATTTTAAAAATGAGAAACAATTTTTCATTATTGCGTAAACATATATTTTAATAATATTTTCTAGACATAGAATGAGAAATATTTTAATACACATTAATTTTTATATATTTTCAATATTAAATTTTTGAGATTATATTAAAAATCTTAAAAACTATATTTTATTTAAAATACAATTTAACAAATACAAGCAACAAAAAGAATGAGCAAAAATGTCTAATGTTAGAAAAATTATTTTAGATTCAAGATGATTTAATGCATCCTTTGTTATGGCGTTTGTGCAACATTTGTTTGATATTTTATTTAACGGAAATGAACTTTGATTTCACTACTTTTCTGAATCTAACTCATGATTGATATAAAAGTAATTTATGTTTTTGCGACAATCTTTTCAGTCAAATGACATTATATAAAGTTAGTTTCGTTAATGATTAAGTAAACAATATTTGTGACAATTTTATTTTAATAGAGTTAACTATTTTTCCTTAAATCATATGATTTTATATTTAAGCTCTTATTATGAAACTGTGACAAAATGTATTGGCATTAACTGCCGGCGACTAATTAATGTTTACTATTATTTATTACATACTGTATATTTACTGTACTATCCATAAACAGGGGAGATTAAAAAAGTTATCAGCAGATACTAGACAATTTCGTAAATACGACTTTTTTCTTGTAACTCAGATCTGTGGTAATTACGAAAATCTTTACCGAACAGGAAATAAAAATTAAAATAAGACCCTATTTATGTTCCGAAAATTCCGAAAATTTGACATAATTCCTATTTTCCGATAATTACGAAATAAGTCCGAAAAAGATGAATTTATGAAGAATTTTGTGGTATAAATGAATAAAAATCGTTACCTCAAATCAAAGATTTTAAGAATGTTAAAATATTTGACAAACATTTATTGAACTAGAGTGCAAACTTTTATTTTTATTATTAATCTGATTAATGATTAAAGAACTGATTTAAATTTTTATTATTTTATTAGAATTTAGAAAAAATGTCCATCAAATCCGGTTTTTGAGGGTTTACTTTAAAAATTGACAAAATCTCTCAAAATTTTCGTTCAAAAATGCTGAGTTTAACCTCTCTCCCTTAAAATAATTTTAATTTTTGAATTCCGAAATGTTATTCCGAATTTTCAGTGTTTTACTTCCCATTTTACGAACGAAATTTAGCACTTTTTATTCCGAAATTGTCTATTCTCTGGTTATCAGTTTTTATATAAAACTTTCATCTTTTTTAATAATTCAGTAAGGGTAATTAGAAATTTTCAAAATATTGCAACAATATGCTCCTTTATTTGAGGTGAGAAGTAGGTCTAATTGATTATTTTGGCGATATGTCACCTAGAAGGTGGTTAGCTCACCATAGCCCTGTTGGACATCACTGTTATATAAACACATTAATATTAGCCAATTAGACTAGTTTATGGCGTGATTAATCACTGATTATTAATCAATTCGTCATTTATGTTAATAACTTGTTGATTTTTATTTTGTTACGTATGTCTATTGTTTTAATTATAGTATTATTTTGTCAGTATATGAGTGAATAAAAACAAGAATAATTTTTAATACAGTAATAAAGAACGAGAATGTCTGAAGAAATTGTTTATAGAACTGAAGTAATGTTTAGAATTAATAATTTTATTGAGAGAAATAAAACCAGAATTAATAGTCACGTCTTCACCATTGCATCGAATGAATGGTCTGTATGTGTTGATCCGTATTCTGAAAGAGTAACAGAAGAGGAAACCGATTATATTGGTCTGCATTTAAAGTTGAATAAAAGCAGTGATGCGGTAGTTAAGGCACACTTTAAGGTGTATTTGATTGATTCAAGTTATCAATCACTTAATCAAAAGTCTGGGAAGAGTATTGATTTTACGGTAGACCACTCGTGGGGTTGTCCAAAGTTTATTGGAAGAGACTATTTGATTGAAAATAGCAGTAATTTATTGACAAACACTGTATTAACAGTTGGTTTTGATGTTAGAGTCCATAAGAAAGTCAGTGATAACTATCGGAAAATACTTTTCGACAACACTTTTAATGATAAGGATCTGAATGACTGCCACATAATTGTCGGCCAAAAGGAGTTTTACGTCAGTAAAGCTATACTCAGTTCACAATCAGAAGTGTTTAAAACTATGTTCACAACAGATATGAAAGAGAAACGAATGGATGAAGTGGTCATCGAAGACATTGAGGAACAGGTGTTCGAGGAGTTCTTGAAATATATTTATTTGCGAACAATTGATAAAATGTATGGAATGGCAGAGAAATTGCTTTATATCAGCGATAGATATCAAGTCATGGATTTGAACACTATTTGCGAGAATTTCATTGAATTTAATTTGAATCCAAAGAATGCGATCAAAACATTGATTGCAATCAAATCAAGTAATTCAACGAAACTCATCGATAAAACAATTGAATTCATTGCCAGAAATATTCAACAAATCAAAAGTGAATCAAATGAGGATTGGATTGCAATCATTCAAAGCGAACATCAATTCATTGATAGAATAATTGATGAAATGTCAAAATTAATAAAAGATAATCGCAATACAAAAGGATTATCACTTAAAACATTTAATTATAATTAATTATTTTCAATATTTTAATTCCAAAATAAATTGTTATAAAATTAACTACATTTAATTCAGGTATAGCCAAGAAGTGGAGTGTAGCTTAATTGCTAAAAAATTTTTGCTTGTGCTTTATTAACCCCTGTGCATTTTTCATATTTTGAAATTTTTCATTACTCTCTGACTTTGCGAAAATTTTCACTAAATACCCTAACCTATACCCCCTGACTTGACCGACCTTGGCTACTTCTGATTTAATTATAATAAATATATTTAGTTTTCTATACAATATAATGTTAATAAGTCTAGTTTGAAATTAACAAACCGTAATATTATTTTTACAAAACCAATGGGATTTTATTATCACTAATAAGCATGAATAGCCAAGATATTATAATTGTGAAAAATGAATTTAATGAAACAATGTCCTGTTAATTTTCTTTATTTTTCTTATAAATTAATTAATTAGGAATTTTTAGTCAGTGAACAATTTATTATTATTATTACACTCGTTATATCGAATTTCTTTTTATACAATTAAACGATTCCTAATTCAGTTCCAAATATGTGGAGAAGTTTTAATTAAATGTTATGATTAATCAAAATAATTAAATAAATAAGCCTTCGCTGAAGTAATTTAATAATTAAATATTCTGTTTCTCATTAGTTGTAGACTTCATTGTATTGAAGATTTAAATTTTAACGATTTTTAAATCTATTACAGTATTTAAAAATAATTCACAATAAGAAACCTTTAATTATTAAAAAAATAATATTGAGAGCAAAAAAACAAATTTATATAAAATCAGAGATTATTTGAACGAATAAAACAAATTCGTTTCAATTTATACTGTATTTAGAGTAATGTAATTAAAGTGTCGGTTGTCATCCATTCCTTCCATTAATAAGCCAATCGATAAATTTAACAAATTTATTCCACGGTTTAAATGTATCCTGGTGTCTCTTAATTGTCTTGTCGTGTAAGTGATTACTACTCCTTCCTCTTCTCAGATCTCTGTCCCTGTTTTCAACCCTGTTTGGCTAATGTCTTCAATTCTCTCAATTCATTCCTAATATCCCTGTTTTGTGAGGCTTTCTTTAACCAATAGCTAAAATTACGAATACCGTTATGATAACCGGGAGCTCTCTTAGAAAGTTGGAAGAGGGGTGAAAACGATTCCAGATCTATATCACTACGTCTTTCCGTTGAGTCAAATAATTGCTGTAAATTAGAGCATCAATTATACCCAATGCCATTTCAAAGAATCGGTACTCTGTATTGCCCAATGGGTGGCAATGATTGGGTCCAACAATTCGAGACTTAGCTGAAACTGCTCTCTCGTTTACAGCATCTCTGCTACCACTTTGATGATAATGACTCTCTCCAGGCATACCTAAACCAAAAGGGAGATGAACAATGTTAGTTTAAGGTTAATTTAATTAAATAGCTCAATTATCATTGATGTCTTCGGTTTATTTTGTAAAACAGAGCTAATTAACTAATTTATTCATTAAGGAAGAGACAAAATTAGTACAGAATTCTTGAAAAATACATTAAACTAATGAATGGGGAAATCGATTAGAAAACTGTTTTTAAAATTACCTTTTTTAAATATTTTTATATCTGTAATCATCGAGTTTAAAATACTGTATATCCGAAAATAGAAAAAAATAGAATTTCTAAAAATAATTTTTTTATTTAACAATTTAAAATTTATTGGAATGGCTTGTTTTACTTGTTGCTATATTGAATTACTGAATTGCAAACAATCTATACAGTCTTGTGCCTATTCTTCTTCTATTCAATAGTGATTTAATTTTTATAATTATACCCTTATATGGTAAATGAGTAAAATATAAGCAAATTCCAGCAAGATACTATAAATTTGCTAATATCCAAATAGTAAAACTGATCAATTAGTGATACAAACTATTACGAAATAATCCTCAAGTTTGATTTGAATTTTCTCTAATCTTTTTTGGAATACTTATCCATATTTCTGTTGCTATT
>JAQFXN010000952.1:0-17570 GCA_034693365.1 Liacarus xylariae
ATAAATAACTATTTGAGTGGTTTTTAGTAACTATTATAGTGACTATTCTGGTCTTATAAATAACTATTTGAGTGGTTCTTAGTAACTATTATAGTGACTATTCTGGTCTTATAAATAACTATTTGAGTGGCTTATAGTGACTATTATAGTGACTATTCTGGTCTTATAAATAACTATTTGAGTGTTTTTAGTAACTTTTATAGTGACTTTCTGGTCTTATAAATGACTATTTTTTGATTCTCTACTAATGAGTAATGGAAAACTTATGTTCCGTTCAGTTTAAATTGATTCTGCACTGTAGATTTAAAAGTAGGGTAAAATAAATTCCAAAATATTTTCCCATTATTCTCAATCAGAAATGGAGAGACTTTAAAATGGGTGGGGGGAGGGGTTATTTGACTTTGACGATGCTTAAATTTATTTTGGACTCTAATGTCACAATTTTGTAAAATAACTCCAAATTAAGAAGGAGTACCTGGTAAATCCACTTTGGTAAAAATCACATTTTTAATCACATCACAGTTGTTTTCCTGTCAGTTCTCATCTCCACATTTCTGTTATTGAAAATTTTTGATATTATACTTAAAATGTGTCGAAATATTAATTCATTTAACATTTGCTTTATTGGTGACTATAATTCAAATAACGATGAATTGATTAAATTAATTATGAAATACTGTACTGCAATACACTCGTGAGATTTTTTTAAGAGGAGCCAACCAGAGGCTCCGTTTTTGGAATATTCTGTGAAATTCTGTCTAAATCCTGGGAAAATAAAGGAATTTTGCCAAATTTTTCTAAATTTGATCGAACTATTGAATTGTTACAGAATTTGTCATAATTTGGTTAATTTCTTTTATATTCTAACAGAATTGGCCGATATATTACGTCATTTTTACTTAAATTCTGTAAGAATTGAACAATTGATAAGCACCTCCTGCTGGTCTCCACCCACCTCTGCCCAAAATTTGTGACTTCATACTCACGAGTACCCTTTACATTTTTCAGAAACCAATATCCCTGAGACTTTTTTTCTTAACCCATCGTTGAATATTAAGTGTTCTGTTGTTGTGAGAATTCAAAAATTATAAAATAATATTCTGGTAATAGTATGTTTAGTTTCACCTAATAATTCATATTGTTTTTTGATATTTTAAGACAAACAATAATAACTAATCGATAATTTGAAAAGTTTTCAAGAAATAATTTATATCAGTATAACATGCGATAAAAATATAATATTATTCAGCCTTCAGCTCTATACTTATAAGACACAAAAGACCGAAAAGTTTCGCCCCAATGACTAGATAAGACTAAAGAAGAATTCAATGAACAGACGCTACCAATCAACACCAAGAGCTAGTCCCTAGCTGGACGAGCGGTCCAAACATTCGGCAAAACAGTTGGCAAAGGCTGAAAGGACCTCCTGTGGCTGGTTAGGAGAAATTAGAAGCCTTTTCGCTGCCACTTAACATCCACTAACCGGCCATAGTTGGACGGGTGGTCCAAAGCGAAGTTCGAAAGACACAACACAAGAAAGGGAAACGTCGCATTTAAATTGGTGACACAGCCGTGGGATCAGTTCTAACGCCCACGCATGCACGATAGGATTTGACAGGACTACAAAACAGTTTGGATACTATCACATAAACACTTTTTACATTACATAGAGTTATTTTTAGACACCAAATAATTAATTTATTACCCAATACCAACAAAAGGACTAGACACTCTGTGACGGAGGTATATTATCATTTGTGGCACTCAGGATAGCAATAGTCACTTTAGCTGTGATTATAGTTTGAAGGAGTCCGGATGATATAGCGGTGATCTAATCCAGGCCAGAGATGCGTATTGTTTTGGTGTCTCGCTGTATCGGAGTCCATGCTAGAGAAAGTAGGTGGATTGGCGACGGCTTTAGACACATTAATCTTAATCCTTGACGTTACCGAATTAGTGCAGTAGGGGTAAGGGTCTTTCCCTTTGCTCGAGTCAGCTGTCTGTGACTGTTTTATACGCTTGATATTGCAGGGTTGTCCTAGACAACAAGCGCGAATCGGTTTTGTACATGACCTCACATATTAGGTTAGGTTAGGTAAGGAAATTGGAATTTAATATAAGCGGAAGTCAAGAAACGAATAGAAATGGATAAAATATAGAATCCTTCAAGTATACAGCGATAAATTAAGAAGATGAAGAAATAATAGACACGGATAGAAGACGTAGATTAGAGAGAAGTTAAAATTGCTAAGAAATTTGTGTCCATACAAGTTGATAAATGGAGAGAAGAGATAAATATATATAAAGAAAAGAGTGGACACGAAAAAGCGGAAGAGAAGGAAAGTGAATAGAGACCATATAACACCGAAAAAATTATGATTAGTATACATCGATATAAGAAGGTGATAGATAGATATATGGATAGAGAAATGGAATGAAACGGAAAAGTAACAACGTAAAGAAGCAGACATAGAACAGAGTATATGATAAGAGATGACAACTTAGAAATGACAACAACCTAGAAGAATATTAAATAATAACGTCAACTACAACATTAACTACTGTTAAGAATTTGGAACATTTAATATAGGAACGAACAGAGATAATTTCAGAGACATTTGATCAAAATACCACATCGATGGCAGGACGACTTTAGAAATATTTAATAACGTTAATCACTACGAGTGAGATCATGTTATCGAATTCGAAATACGAAGAGTAGAAAGATTTAATGACGGCTTCTAACCATTAAAACAACTCTAATGCAAATTTATAAAATGTGCGAGAATTCAAAGAATACAATAATTAGACGAATCATTAAATAGATATAACGCATGGAACGCGGGAATGCTTCTATGCACAAACAGAAGCAATTATTAGCGAAATCTCAAAACGTCAATCAGATTGATTTTTCTGCTGAGAAATCTGTTCTGAATGCTTATCTAAATATTTCTACTGATATCAAAAGCGATTTACGAGACTTCGAAAAAGATGAATTCATTTTAAAGAATGGCCGGTTATACACCAACAAAGATATTCAGCGGAAATAAAGCCTTCTATTTAAGGACAAAGAAATATGCCATTGAATCAAACCCAACAAAAAAATAAGCGATTAAAGGAGAATGCAAAGAAATTAACATTAGCATTTATGAAAAGCCGATCCTGGGTGTTGACATGGATTCAGATATTGAATTTGTATAATTGAATAATGAGTTAGGGCAGTATCATTATGATATCAGATATGAAGAGTAGTTTTAATAACTCTATCAGTCTACTTTATGTTGAGAAAGAGAAACATTGGGCTCTTTTGGGGAAACAAAGTGATGCATCAGTTATTGACAGGGCCCAAAATTATAAAAATATTAGCTCCAGAAGATATTCATGTGGAAAAATTGTCCGAACATTTTTTAGTCAAATATTATCCATATGTTCTATTGGAATCATTAGATTCTTAACATAGAGCTTAAATGGAAATTCACAGTAAAATGTTTTCTATACCAAACAGGTGTTAGCGATTAAAATATTTTCTGAATAAGTATTCAAAATAGTTTTAATTGAGTTTAATTTGATTTTGTTTTTTGTTTTCATTTATAATCTAAAGTAAAATCTATAGTAAAACAATTATCTTGTTTTGTATTTTCATTCAATCATATGCTTGATTATTAAAAATCAGTTTTGTTTTATTGAATGATCATTGAAATATTTGTGAAAATTTGAAAGGAATCGATAATAGCTTATGATAATTAAGTTCGTTGTTTGCACAATAAAACTTTAACAGTTTTTGAAAGAACAGACCCTAAAGTTTTTCAATTTTTAATTCTGTATTTATTGATAAGAGAACAAATTTAACGGAATCGAATCTCGAAAAAATATCTTTTGTTAATTATAATATTTTCTTGTAATTTCTAAATATTTTCAACATGGATTTTATATTACTTAATAAATTCTTTTTCTTAAATATGTGCCCCTTATTGTCGCCTAAATTTATTTCATTAAAAATATTTGTGTGATGTTATGAGTTAATTTTTTATAATTTTAAGCTCTGGTTATTGATGAAAGTGACCATAGTAATGAGCCTGAGCACTTGATAATCTGCACAGATTTGTCCACAATTATCTTAACGCTTCAATAATAAATAAGATTTTGTATTTGTAATTATTTTTATTAATAAATATATCACAACATTTAGAAATTGTAAGGAAAACTGTGAGACAAACTGTAAGAAAATATTGCATTTTTGAGCGTCCATAACTTTTTAAATATGGTAGTTAGAGAAATAATTTTTCCACAATTCATTATTAAATAGTAAGCTTAGTTCATGTTTATAATGGCGTTAAAATATCTTGACAATTTATAAACTATTGACACGGCCTTTCAAATTTTAATACAAAATCAAAGAGACTATTGTATTTTTGAATTTGCATAACTAGCTTAAGGTTTTGTAGCCGCTTTGTCAACTGCTAATTAAGACTATATCATCTTCTATGTCTATCATACATCAAACAAACCCAAATCAAACATTTTATTACAAAAATAATCAGTTTAAGCTAAAAAGTGTGATTAAAGTTTAGTTTGGAGCCTAATTAATTTTGCAATTATACTGATGAAAGAGAATAGTGGAAATAAAGTTTCAGCCAGTAAATAAAAAACAAGAGAGAAAAGTCATGAATGGACTATTAATATGAGCTAGTAATAAAAGATTTATAACTATAAAACTTGAATTAAGAATACCATTAATAAATACGTATATATATCTTAGCTTTTACAGAAATTATAAGTGAATTCGAGATAATTTTTTAAATTTTTTAAAGAGATGTTTATTAGAATTATTAGAATGTTTATTTTTAATGTATTTTTCTGTATTAAAAATAATAGTTCTAAATGGCACCTTCGGAGCAATTTTTCACCATTGTTTTACTAGTAATATTTTTCTAACATTTTAATATTTATTCAATTTTATTTTAATATTTAAATCCTAAACCGTTGTTATGGATTATTAATTTCCGCACTGCTTTGTACTTTACAGCTACTAATAAATACAAATCCTTATTTGTGGATCAGTTCTCGCCGCTAATAAAGAAAATTGTCCAGGGGTCGCCAAGGTCAGCCGAGTCAGGGGATATTTTGAGAAAACTTTTTCGAATTGCCCAAGGGAGTGTACAAAATCACAAAATATGAAATATGCACAAGTGAAATAAGATAAAAATAAGAAATTTTACGACGCAGGTTTGGTTTGTGGTTTTATGATCATGGGGGATTCATCCTATGCCACCTAGCGAACCCTGATTATGCCACATAATCATTCTTCTATATTGTCTTATTTATTAGCAATATTCTAGTGTTGTGGAGGTAGCACTCTTTGTCGGACATTTCTCGTTTTTGAAAAGGCTATTTCGAACCTCTTTCAATCATTTACATGTGCTTGAAAAGACTGACTATTAGTCTAGATTTACATCCCGACAGACGGACAAACCAGAAATTTCAAATCTATAAGCCGTATTTCCTAAATGAATACGAGCTAAAATTTTTTTGGTTAAATAAAGTTTTATTATTACCTTTATGATATTGTAATTATTTCTTAAAGTCTTAGCTTATTTTAGTAATAATAATAATATTTTATTTAAGCAAGAGCTTAGGTATTAACATATAATGATATCATACCTACAGTTGAAATTTTGTTACTAATTTTGTTTTACACGAACTAACTTTTGAACAATATCTGAAAAGTCAAATTAAGGCTTTAGACTGTGTGCAGAAATAAAAGGAGTTAAGTATATATTTGAGAATGATCTAATCAATCTTATTCTAAAGTAAGTAACTTGATGTTCAGCCAGATTCAAATGAAAGTAGCAGGGGTAAGAATGCCTTTTCCTAAATCCTATAGAAAATACTATTATTTTTGGGAGAAGACATTCCTACCCCTGCTACTTTCATTTGAATATGATAGTTCATGTGTCATTCTTATATAAATATATTATTTGCACACATTCTATTTCTTCACCTTAACTACAGTATTATCTTAAGATTTATTTCAAAAAGGTAATAGTCTAAATACCACTTGACTTTTGCGCAGCAGGCATAAATTGTTTTGTTATTACATTATATTAAATTGTTATTTTCAGTATAAGTTTTGATAAAATTATACCCCTTTCCTGATGTTTTTTGCAAAATATCTCAAAATTCCTCTATTCCCCCTGACTCGGCTGACATTGGGGTCTATTATTTTTATGAACATTATAATATAATATTAATTCCAAAAGCTTTTATCAATTAAGCAATTTATAAATTTGTTATATAAGGCGTATGAACTATATTTGATAAGACAAAAGAAATTTAACTAAAAAAAATTGCAAAAATATATTTAGTGTATGTAACCTCAAAGTGAACAAGCAAATACCTATACTACACATGCGCAGAGCAATTATAATACCCAGTGCGTCTTATGCGCAGAATAACACACACACACACACACATTTAAAACATGCATAGCGTGAGATTCAATGTAACAAAAAAGCTCATAACAATTAAAATAAACGTCAAAATCTTATTTGTAATCATTTGCAATCATGTTATTGCGATTCTTGTGTTGTTATGCTATGCCATACATCTTAATTAAACTCTTGAAGAGCTAGATTTATATTATAATGTTTTACCACATATATTGGTACCAAATTATGCGCATTCAATATTCTATCAAGATTGGATTGTACCTAAAGAATTAGTAATTTTTTATACTGTTTAAAGATAATTTTTTAAAAATCATTTAAAGGAAGATTTGTGACATTAGTGCGATCACATAAAGCAGCAATTAAAACGATCCATGTGATGGAAGGATTATGTTTTAAAGATCACTATAAAAGAGAATGTCCAGACGATCCATCCTAAAAGTATTGTGCAATCCTAAGATTTGGACGATTCGAAACTCGATATACTTCTGTATTGGAATTAGAAAAATGTTATGAATTTTTCGATTTGGAGATTCTCAAATGAAACATGACCATATATTAGCCTATACAAAATCTCTTAAACGTTTTAATAAACTATTTCATGATATTATATTTGACTCTAAAATGATTAATATTACAAATTTCAATAATTAATTCAATAACTTACCCCTGAATTTTTCTACTTATATAATAATATAGCTTACTCTAGTTGTGAGCTTGTTAAGATGCGCCTAATATGCCCTGCATATTATAATTATTCTGCGCATGCGTAGAATAGATATATTTTTTCAGGAGGTTACATACCCTACTATATACCACGTAAGCTTCGGTTTTTAAAATCTTAGAAAGAGGTACATCTTGAGAAATCTTTTATTGGTTTTGGACAAAATTACAGATGATATTACTATGAACTTCAGTCAAATCGGAAGCAAAAGCATCGGGATTTTTGCTTAGAAATAAAGAACATGAGCTACCTATTAGCCAGATAATCATTCTAGCTGCTAATGTCAAGTGGAAGGAGTTTCTTTGGGGGTGCAAAGTGTCAAAAACTTAATTTTAAAATGTTATTTGACTTAATCCATGTCACTAATTGAAACAATATATATATATTTGTAAACCTCATACAAAGACGAGTTTAACGATATATGACACGGCTCTGACCAGTTTCATCGGGATCAGGTCGGCGCTGGCCAATTACCTCAGAAGAATGTTTATCATACCATTAACTTCTGTTTTAGGGGTGCACATAAATATATTTGATGTGGCATTTGATCACATGGATCAGCTGTAATAATGGTTTATAATATCATATTTTGATGTTTTAGTCCCCCCTTACACCTTCCATTAGCACAAATTTTTATCTTTTCCATGGTCAGTAGGCATAATGAAATAAAATAACCTTCATCATTATGTATTGACATTCATGTGATTAATTTGGGAATTTTTAAGATAATTAATAAAATAATTTTAATTACATTTCACACACGTTTTCTTATTACATATACCTGCTGTAATTTATTTATTTGATAAATTTTAAGTTTCGCTAACTGCATAAATTTAAGCTACATATGTATGATGAACTTATCAGAGAATAGTATTTTCAAAATTATATAATGTTGAATAAAATTTTAAATGAAGTATTAGTAATCTTGAATGTCGATTTTGAATTCTTGACACACTTTCAGATATAATTTAAAGTATCAAACTAGTATAACTATTATAGTTGTTAGTATGTAATAATTTCAGGGGTAACCAGTATCGGCTGTGTCAGGGGGTATAGAATGTGTGTATTTTTCCAAAATGTTGCCAAAAAGTCAGGAGGTATACTTTTTCCAAAGGGGTATTATGGATAAGGGGACTTTTGGAATTTTCGAGTTTGATCAATCTCATTGTATAGAGAGTATAAAATGACACAATATTTCACTTGGAACTATATTTTTATCTCTTATGGTTTTCGAAATATGAATTTTTGAAAATTTCATTTACTGGTAAAATTAGCCATTTCACATTTTCAAAAATAAATTTAACCCCTGCCCCCCAATCACAAAAATCTGAAAATTATTTTGTGAGCTACATATAAGGTAATGATGTTTTTAAGTTAGTTCTTAGGTATATTGAATTGTCATCTTTATTTTTACATTATATCGATAATAATTATATATTCAAATTTGAAAATATTATCACTAGTTTCAACATGTGACATTTAGTCTAGATTCATGGCTGAAGTGTTTAAATTTGTTAGTTAATTTTATCTCGAATTTTCATATTAGTGGAGAGTGCATATACGTATACATACGTGCAGATATACGTTAGGAACAAGGTAAACAAATTTATATATTTACCAAAAAATCTCGTGAACTAAAAGCCAAACCTAACTTAAAAACATCCTTACCTTATATGTAGCCCACAAAATAATTTTCAGATTTTTTTGATCTAGGGGCGGGGGTTAAATTGATTTTTGAAAATGTGACTTTTGGCTAATTTTACCTGTAAATGAAATTTTCAAAAATTCATATCTCGAAAACCATAAGAGATAAAAATATAGTTCCAAATGGAATATTGTGTCATTTTATACCCTCTATACAATGAGATTGATCAAACTCGAAAATTCCAAAAGTCCCGTTATCCATAATACCCCTTTAAGTTTAGGACTAAATATAATTCAGGGGTAGCCAAGGTGGGCCGAATCAAGAGGGTGTAGAGAGGGGTATTTTGAGAACTTTTCTCCAAAAGTCAGGGGCATGGATTTATCCAAAATATGAAAAATGCACAGGGGGGGGGATAAGGTAAAAACAAAGTCAGGGGGTATTTTGCAAAATATCATGGGAGGTGCTTAGGCTATACACCTTGGCTACCCCTGATATAATTATTATACAGAGTATTTATATAATTAAAAGATTACATAATAAATATTTTTTATATTTTAAAATATTTAGAATATATAAATATACAATAATTATTTTTTGAATAATAAATAATAGTAAAAAATTATTAATTCATTTATATTAAATGTTCTAGAGTTCTAGTACAGGTCGATTCTGATATGATGGATGTCAGATACATATACTGTTAAACCTCTCTAACTTAGAACCTCTATATCATAGAAGCCTCTATAACTTGGAACTAATATTGAGTCCGAAATTACTCCCATTGAAGTCCCATTATTAGTATCCTCTATATCTTAAAAACCTCCATAACTTCTATCTTATAATTATATTATGAGGCCCGGGTAAAATATAGAGAACCTCGTAATTTACAATTTTTATCAGTTTTGAATCATTTTAATTAAAATTTTGGTCATATTTTAAATCATTAATAAACTCACATTATTAAAGGTATTTTGACCCAACACTAAAATTATTCTACCTCTGTTACTTAGAAACCTCTATATCTTGGAGCTCATACTCGAGTCTCAAGTAATTCTAAGTTATAGAGGTTTAACAGTACTTGAAATCATTGATTTAACATTAGAAATATATTTGTAATTATAATCATGATTAATGATAGTAATTAACTTATATGTTTATAACCTTCAAATTAATACATGATAGATAATACAGATAATATTCATATTGGTACTTAGTCAAAATATTCATCATGCACTAATTTCAATATTTTAGTAACACATCAATTAATTAGTACAGTATTATTTTCCAATTAAATTCAAATTTCGTGCAACATTTGACTAATAGAAAATAATTGAGTAACTCCAACTTTCTAAATTTTGAAACAAGAATGAATAATATTGAATGCCATTAATATATAAATTATAACTAAGATTTCCAAATTATTGCTTTTTGGGGTAAAGAGGAATCTCTGTTTGAAATTTCACTGAACTCTTAACTGTTAATCGTTTAAGACTTTATAGAGAAAACTCCTGACTATAAAGATTTGAAAAAATTATTTATAAATACAATTATTAAAGTTAGAGAAAAAGGTAAACTAATAAGTTTAATTTCTTAATGTATTGATATGAATAAGTATTAAGGGATTAAAATTAATAGCATATTAGTTACAATATATATATAATTGATAGCATATGACTGATATCAGTGGGATATCTGACTGAGGCGCGGGCAGTTCAACATGGACAGTTTTTTGGAAATCTTAATTATAACTCCGCTTTCCTAGAAAAATCTCAAGAGAAATTATTTTTGCTTAAGGCATGATTTTTCATAGATTCCTATACCATAGCATTATCATAGTCTCTCATCTCATAGCATCATCATAAAAATCCATCTCAGAAAAATTTAAGTTGTTCAAAATGTCTTCGACAACATTTTTCATTGCATTTTAATAAGTTTCCTGAAGCTTCTATATCATAAGATTATCATAGATTCTCATTCCATAACAAGCTTCCATCCTATAGTATTATCGTATACTTCCATCTCATAGGATTATCTTAGGTTCCCATCCCCCTGAAGGCTCCTATCCCATAGAATTATCATAGGTTCTGATCCCATATGATTATCATAGGCTCACATCACATATCATTATCATAAGCTTTAATCTCATAAATTATCACAGACTCACATCCCCCAATGTAGTGTGGGTATATGGGTGGGTGCAAACGAATCGATATACTCCCTTTTCTTCGAAAGCGGAGTTAAAAATAAAATCTTGTTAAATATGCACTGTCTTATACTTGTTAGATGAATCTCTTCATATCAGAGAAATGAATTTTATGATGATATTGCCTATTTTGAATTGCACCCGAACTCTAAGGCTAATAACCGGAAAAGGCATTAAAAAATATTCAAAAGTCCGTGCTTTGTGTATCAGACTGTTTATTAGCAGTGTATATACAAAGACTAGTTCAATTATATATGACACAAGTCTGGTCATTATCTTCGGGATCAGGTTGGCGCTAGCTACTCACCAACGAAGAATGGTTTGCATAACACAAACTTCTACCTCGTAAGAAGTTTACAAAGTCCATACGGTAGACAGATACAATGTTATCATAAAATTTTAATACCCTTGAAAAGTTTTTCAAAGCCTAAAATAGATATTATTTTTCAATATACCTAATTTTTACAAAAATATTAATTTTTATTTTAAATGGCCAAGGTGAAACTAGTGAAATTTTTCAATCCCTTTCCTTCCCGTTCCCATGAGAAAAATTTTCACTCGCGTCCCGCTCCCGTCTCAAAACCTATAACCAACAATTTTGATATTCGGTGATTTTTTCAAAATAGCGGTATAAGATACTTTTTTAATAATAGATGCCGTTAAATTATTGATGAATGAAATATTTAGACTAAGCCTTATGTGAATATTACTATTAACGGCATCTATTATTAAAAGAATATGGTATCGCGCTATTTTTAAAAAATCACCGAATATCAAAATTGCTGCATATAACCAATCCTTATTCCGAAATCTCTTCTATTATTTGGGAGCAAAAAAGCAATACAATTACTCAATTACGTGTCAAAGTTAGTCCGATAAACAATACACATTTTTTATGTTTTATTAAATTTTACATTTTTAATAAAATCGATGACTAAAAACGGGAATGGGAATAGCTTTTACTAAAATTCAATCCCTCCATTCCCGCGACTCCCATTTTCTTCCCATTTCCTTAAAAGATTGGGACGGGAAGGGAAAGTTGAGGGAATAGGGATTCCCGTTTCGCACACTACTTCAAACTTGCCCGATTTTTTCCATTGAATTACATTATAATTTAAGTAAAAAAGAAAAATCATTTTACTAATAAAATAATTTCCTTTGCTCATCCCTGCTCCATACTCAATGAGCACAAACACTAGTCATGTACACCACATACTAATTATATGCTTCATACCCCAATCAAATACCTTATACCCCAATCATCTAGTCACCCACCTCATATTTTTACCCCATATTTTTATTTAAATTATAACGCAAATTCATTGGGAAAAATCGACTGTTTGAAGTTTGTTTACAGTTGCATCTTGGCTAATTAAATTAAAAATTAATATATTTTTAGAAATAGGTTTATCGAAGAATAATAGTAAGAATAAGAATAAAGAGTCAATTATATGAGTCATCTTTTTGTAAAGTTATTTTTAATATTTCTAAACGTAGACACTATTGCCATCTTTTTTATTGAAAACATTTAAACAGCGAAATTTTGTCAATCACAACAATTATTGTATTTTATATTTTAGGGATAAGACAAAGCCTGACCACATCTAATCTTGTCTTGCAATAGTATCTCTGCACATGTGCGCACGTTTGTGTGGATGGCAGAATTACAATGTCTAATGCAATAGTGATATAAAATATCAAATCCATAGATTGGAAACATGAAAGAAAATGAAACATAATTTCTATTAACAGATAATTTTCGTTTTATATTATTACTATTATTATAATTTATTAGAAATGAAATATTGTTTTCTTATGATATAATTAGTTAATATAATTAATTAAAGACATATTAGTTAATTAAAATCATTGAAAGAAACTTGCTTTTAATATAGGATTGAAAGCAATTATTTCCCAAAACAGTTGATATTTTCAACACTAAAAGATTCTACAAAAATTAACATATTTCCCAAACGGTTTAAGATTTTTTAATTTTGAAAAAGTATATGTTAAATCCACTTACTAATGGCATAGGTCTATGGGGCATCAAGGTAGACATGTACAAATATAGCCTGTAACATATTAATTGAAATATTTCGATTGCCGCTATTGATTTATTACAGAATTGTCAAAATCTGATTACCAATAAAGAAATTCTGAAGGTTTCAGTTTCTTATTAATCCAAAATTCTGTTGATAATTTCTTGTACAGTAAGAAAAATACTGATTTTCAGAATTGTGATCTTTTACAGGTTTATTATATTCCGATGTAAAATATTTATATTATTATTAAATAAACCCAACACATCAAAATGCATAACTAATAGGTCAATTTTTTAGTGTTTCACATTATACTATAATTAGGGGTAGCCAATGGGTGGGGGGGTATAGCCAAAGTAGCTATCGTATTTTTTACCTTACTCCCCCTGTGCATTTTTCATATTTTGAGAATTTTTATACTTTTTGGAAAAAATCTCAAAATATCCCCCCCCCTTGTACCCCCTGACTCGGTCGAGTCTGGCTAACCCTGATTATAATATTTGACTCATATCGAGTTTACTTGATTGATAGTAAACTCAATATTTTATATTTTAATATTTGTTTTAAAAATTAATCTCAACAGTTATTAAAATCGGTATTGAATTCGGATTGAAGAGTGCATCTGTTTGTTTAATTGTAAACCTCCTAATTTTCCCTTACAGACAGCACTGGAGTAGTTTATTAATGATTATGTTTTGCTGAAAAACTTCCGGGTTATATTCTATTTTAAAAATATTGATTGAACAGGTCCATAAAAATGGGTTGAATGAGATAACTAATAGAGTTATATATAGTTTAGGTAAGCGTTATATATACAAAATCAACAATGACTACATTCTCCAGTGTATGCCATTAACTGATTTCTCAATATTTTTTTTTATAGGTTTCCACTCTATTCTATCCAAAACTAATCATTTATGTTAAGAGAAATTCAGTGAAGAATTTAAATCTCTTTTTTTTGATTGAATTTCTTAACGCCTAAAGTGTTGGCAATAGGTTTTTGTTATACAAAAAATTATTCTATCACTACAACAATCTTATGTCATGTGAGGAACATATTCTCTACTCTTTCTTCTCATCAAACATCTATCTCTTTCTCTATCCTCTCCTTTCTTACCATTTGTTTATTTTTATATTATAAAAGCAAAATGTGTTATACAAAGCAAGACATAAGACATAAGCGAATAAATAGCCGAAAGCAGAATCATTTACGTACTGAAGAAAATAAAATAAGATATCTAAACACCCAGAGAACGCAGAAGGCAGTCTGTTCTTGATAACAAACAAACTGCGAGTATAATGTATGTAGAGTGCATAAATTGCATAAAGTGTCGTAAATTGACAATATAATTTTAATAATTATCAATGTTCAATCTAAATGTAAAAAGTAAGCAAATATAAACTTGTATGGGGTATTTATTCCGTTTATACTGTAATTTAAAGCTTTTAAATTCAAAAGCAGCGATTAGAATTGTATATTAATTTATGATAACTGCTTTTTATTTTAACCAAAACTCATTGTAAATGATTTATTTAAATAGATAAGTCATTTCAAGTCATACCAAGCACTAACTTAATGCGTGTAAAGTTAGTGCTAAACATGTTAAGGTTTTCAGCTTTTTTGTGTACAAAATTTTGAACTATGAACTAATTTAAATAAACCATTTTTTTATTATTTTAAGTTTAATCATTATCAAAAACAGAATGCCTTCTATACTCTCCGAATAAAACAGTATTTTAAATAGTTTTCAGTTTTAGTTTATTTGTAAAATAAATAGAGAACTTGTATTAAAAAACTCATTAAAATTTTTAATTCAAATTCATATTCTGTTAAAAAATTTTAATTAAATATCTGTTTGTTTTGAACAGAGCACAATTTGCTACAATGATTCTGTTCAACACTGACATCCAAATGGAGAGCAGTTCTAGCATTTGACTATTGAACAGCCGACCCAAACTGGCCAAATCCGGTCAAACGACCCAATATCAGATATGTGGCCTGTTACATATCGTTGAATTCAGAACTCAATACCCCCCCCCTTGATCACACCTGGTTATATATCGATGTGAATTTAAAAAGTCAATATATTTAATTAGAATAGTTTTCTCACATTTCTATATTCTGTTTGTAATTATTTTTCGAAACCTTATATCGTTTTTTGCCCAAACATTCGTACAGTTATTAAAATATAATCAATCGATTCATTTAATGACACTTTCATACAATAGCTTATTTCAAGTGAAAAAAGAGACAAATTGATTTAGAATTGGAGAAAATTAAACTTATTCGACCTTGATTATCATTATCTCTATAGTTTTATAGATACTAATAATACAAACTATATTTTAAATAAATAACATTAATATTAATCATAATTAAGAAGATATTCGATTCGGTTTATAAATTGTGATTTAAAATTATGCATTGCTTTGAAATATATCTACAGTAAAAAGGTACTTAATGTAGTTATAGGGTTTTTAACAATCGATTTATCGACTGCTTCGATACACTGACTGTGCGATACCATTGAAGTGATTGCGTTGGTGTGAATGAATGCTTTGATTGCCTTTTGATTGCTTTGATTGGATTTTTTACAAATTATTACCGTATTATGATTTAACCCATATAAATTCTTACATTTGTGTGCACTATTGTGTACATTGTCTGAACATTGTTATTTGTACTGGTACAATATAAGCTTATAGATACAGTCGCGGTACATTCAAAAGAGGACGGGCGGTAAGCTTGATTCTTACTAATTAGCTTTGAGTTGTTATATTTGATTAATCTTTAACCGAAAGATTAACATTAATATCAAATAATTCAAAATAAACAATTTGATACAATGACTTTCTATGAGTGACTATATGTTCATTCAAATTAATATTTTGTCTATCGGTCACAGTTTAGTCAAACATAAAAACTCAAAGCCAAATGATTAAGAATCATGCTTACCATCCGTCTCTTTTAAAATGATCCTCAACTGTATATGTTATTCTCGCCTCTCACTTGGATTTGAAAATTACTGTATATTCTGTATTTTAGCACTATATATTCGAACAGGTAATTTATACAAATTAGTAACAATAATATTAGTTTTAATAATTAAAATGTGGAATAAAATACTGAATGATATTTAGCTAATGTAAAATATTAATAGGCTATTATTGAGGAAATTATTGATTTTTTATTTAAATAAGTAATTTTATCATATCCTCATTATTTCTTAAAATTTTATTTTATTGTTATAAAATGTGCTCTTATTTTCTGGGTAATATTGAATGGGCAGTACAGCAGCTGAATAAAAATACTAAATGCGCAGCAAAAAGGCAGTTTCACTTCTGCCTAAATTGTAAGCATAAGACACTGAATGGGCAGATCTGAATCTGCCAATAAAATCATGAATTTTTTGGCAAAATCACGATCGTTAAGATCGAATAGTTTATGTTAATCTTTCGGTTAAAATTAATCAAATATAAAAACTCAAAGCTAATGAGTAAAATAAACTTTTGCATCGTTCAGTTTAAAATGATTCTATTTTAATATTACTATATATATTAAAGATATAATTAATTAAAATTAATATATTTAGCAAGATAGGAATAGTAATATAATATTAATTACAACATCCGGATCAATAGTTTAATAGACTAAATTGTAGATATAAGAATAAATTAATTTTAGTATAATTTCCTGAAATATGATATGAAATTATAATTAATTTTAATAATATTGTTTTTTAGAAATCGATGTTAGAAAATCTCTAATAATAGGAAAATAAAAAATTGAAATTCCACCAACAATGATAAGCTTAACAATAAGTAAAACATTAAATAAGTTATAAGTTTAATCCAATTGTTATATAATCTTCTCTATAAACAGAACTGTCACCATTTAGGTTGCTAAATGTTCAACTTATGTTCTATAAAACATTATGAGAAAATCGAATTTCATATTATTACAAAATTATTATAAAACTACAAAATAATTCAAATTACCCTATCGACTAATAATAAATCAGAGAGTTATTATCAACAAAGGCGGAAAGCGCATATTTCTTAAATATCGCGAAATAATGTTCTGGGCTACCAGCAGAGGCCATGACTTAAGGCATTAATTAGTCCTATTTCTTTAGTCTGTAATCATAGTGATGGCCTCTACTGGTGGCACAACAATGATCCGCGCTATTTTTAAAAAATGCTAAAAATATGCTATTTTCAGCTTTGCTGGTTATAATTAATAAATACATGAATATAAATTTATATTTTATTATTCATCTATAACACAATTCTAATTTTTCTTTACAAACAATCACCTCAGAAATCAAAAGGAATATGAAATAAAGTTAACTTTTACACCAGAACTCAAATTTTAGTACAGGAATTATTGTATGAAATCATTAATATTTAATAGTACTAATGGTGTGATAAGTAAGTGTAAGAGTTGTAGTTTTAGTTAACTTATGAATGAAAAGTATAACACAAAAGTTTATTTGAAATTAATTGAATGTAT
>JAQFXN010000953.1:0-17560 GCA_034693365.1 Liacarus xylariae
ATCGAAACTATGCTTACATATTCTCAAAATATACAATTTTATAAATGTCATAAATTTTAATAATACAGAGTTTAATAGTTTAATAGTGAGTATAACTTCCATAGAGACTACAACTTCAGTATATCTATCTTTCATAGACATTACTAGGTTTTGAATATTTTCTATATGACAATGATCATAAATTCAAGTAAGAACTTCTCCTATTAACATATATAGAAGAAGGATTATAGATTTTGATATATTTAATTCGAATAAAAACTAATGTCTATGATTAAAGTTTTTACCCCAAATAAAAAAATCTGGACAGAATTGACATCATACAAACATAGTCTCAATATATAAGAGAATCAGAGTACATTTATTAGGAAAGGAAATGATAAATTTATTTATAAAAAAAATGTTCAAAGTTCAATCAATACACCCTTCTTATATTCAGAAAGCACTTTCAAATAAAATAAAAAAAGAAAAATAAGCTTTTTAGGATTTATTTATATCAAAAAAATATATTTTGCGAATATAATAATCCTATTATAATATTCTTATTATTTCCAAAATACAGAAATATTATTAGAATAAAAGACCAATAACAAATAAAAACAATAAAAAACAAAATTTGAATGAAACCAACAAGATTTTAGAAACAGAAAGAATAAAATGGCAAAGAATTTCTAAATGAATATGTTAATATTTAAGTATTTATTCTTTGATATTTTGAGTTTATTTTAGCGGTATCTTAATTCAAATGCATATACAGGTCGTAAAGAATCAACTGAAAACGAATTCAGTTGGAAATTTAGATTGTTTATATTTTTTCAATTATTGTAAATGACATATAAAATTAAACTTTTGTTTGTCCTTTTAAAATTTAACTTGAAAAAATTTGATAAAATATGATTTAAGAGTTAAAATTCTGTCTCAAAGTGAAACCACCTAATTTTAATTTTTTAATCGTGATAAAAAAATAATACTTTATTTTTGTTTAATCGAGTTTTAAACTATCACCTAGTAATTTTATTAATCAAATTTGCTTTAATATTGTTAGATATGTAACTTTACATGATAAATCATTGAAAATTACTATAATTAATTTTTGCAAGGGGGTAAAATAGGGTATATTGGCATAATCTTAAAAACCACCAAGAAGGTCTCCAAAAAAAAGAAATTATTAATTTTTAAATAGATTTTTTATAATTAATAAATAAGACACCATATTCCAACATGATTTTGTATTTAAAATCAATTTGTCCTTTTAAAACCAACAATTAACTATTTTGACATGAAACTGACTCTGTTTTTGACATTTTGAAAAATGTTGCGCATGTTTGATTTGTAGGCTTGGTCATTTTATCACAAATTTAAATTTTTAATATTACTATCTCATAACTTACTAATTCAAGTTATTTATTATCAAATTTAATTTTAATATCTTTGCGCGTTTAATTAATTTAACATTTAACACAAAATGTCTTTTTCGGTGACCATAAAAAACCAAAATGAAGTTAAATAACTTTGACTGCATTTTGGTACTTGCACCAATATATATTAAGATTTTATTATATCACATTTGAAGAAGACAAACTACGGATTAAATTAATATATAATTTATCATAATTAAACTAGTAGAAATGACTTAAAATTTTAAATGAAATCGTTTTCAGTTGATTTTTTACGACCTGTAAAACAATAGTTAATAGTGATAGTCCGGCAGTTCAGTGGTAATAGAATAGAAATAATCTCAATTTTCCTGTAATCAGGGATATAATTAAGACGATGTTAAATGTCCCGCAATTTTTCTGAAAACCCTTTAATTTCTATTGATCATAAAAATAATTATTCTAATTATTCTAATAAAATAGCCTTTAGAAAGTAGACTGAAATTCAATTGAGATATCTATTAATATTGACTACTTATACCTCAACTTTTTTTTAAACATGATGTTTGTGAGCAATATTTTATACACGCGTTAATCAGAGTTTTCTCTCAAAGCTAATGTCAAACTTTACGTTCTGTTTTATTTTAATCTCAATAAAAACATCTAAAACTAAACTCAAAAGTATAATTTTGATAAAATAAGATAAAAAATAAGCAAAAAGTAAACTTTTTTATGCATTTAATGGAATCAAGTATTTTCTACAAATTCACTTTTAGAGAATTATCAGACAATCAGACAATACCCCTTAAAGCTTGATTGTATCATCTAGGATCATTCGTCAGAGCGGTTATACTAATATAAAATACTGCAAAATAAGTAAAAATTAAAAAAAATGCCATTGTTTCAAAAAACCAGGGCACGGCACTGTCCTTGGCAAGGCACATTTTGCAATACCTCCCCTTTGATTATTACTAACTCACATAACTAATTCATATATTGCTTTTAAATCAGAAATCGCAAATCTTAAAATGTCATGGGAGTACTTTTGACGAAGTTTAAGTGATAGGGTAACGAAATGTGAACGATCTTTGCAAATTTTAAAATAAAGGTGCTAAGATGTATTAATTTTTAAATGTCAATTTTTAATAACTGTTCAAGACCGGTTTCTATATCTCATTGATCATTTATTAACACTAATTTGATAAAAGTTAGCATGATTAAAAAGAAAATATTGAAATATATCCTCAAAAATTATAGAGAGTGTATATCTCGGATGTCAGCTAAATTCTCATGGGGAAATAAGAGAGTATTCCAAGCTGTACCTTTCTTGCTCATCTTTGTTCTAAATCTTCGAATTAGATTCTCAAACAATTTCTCAATTCATAACTCAATCAATAATTAATTGATAATCGGTAAAAAAAAATTCTCACCAGTTACAATTGCTATAAAAAAAAACTCAATATAAATAGCTATTTATCAATGCCTTAGTCATTAAGAATGAAACACTATTTTATGCTAAACCTAAAAGGTTTTGTCACAAATAAGAGAGAAAAATGAAAAGAGAAATAAAATATATATAAAAATAAAAATAAAACATAATTTCGAAACTAATCAATTCAATTGAACCCTAAAAAAAGAGGGAAATGAAATTATATGATAGAAAAAAGTAGTCCAAAAAATTCTTATTAAAATAAAGTAGCGATTTATCGATTGGTGTGACTTAAATTCAACCACTGTTTTGTGTGTACTGTCAATGAGTACATGGATAAGGATGTGTGGCATACGAGTAGACGAATTATACAGTGAAAACTGGTTATAACGAGCCGCTCGGTTCCAAAATATCGCACCTGATAACGAAGACTAGGTATAATAAAACAATTTGAATGGAGATAAATACATCTAGGATCAAAATTTAAAATACAATACATTATTTATAAATATAAAAATGAGATTATAAATTATAATTATTAGATTTATGCCCAAGTTTAATTGGGCGGGATAGGTCAGAAATCCCTTAAATATCTATCACAAGTATATATTGTCACTAATAAATTATTAATTTTAATCCTTAAACACTATTTTCTAAATAAAATATTGAAATAATGTGTTTAATTAGTTTACACTTGACTTTAGGTCTAATAATTGAATTTATGAATAATCATTTCAATTGATTATTAATCAGAGATTGCTATAAGAAAGCTATATTGCATGAGATATGTGATGCAGGGAATTTTCACACATTGATTTTTCTTTACCCTATAAAGCATATTAATACTAATTATAGTAATAACTTATAACACATACTTTCCTCTTATTATTAAAATGTGAATAAACATTATTTAAGACAGAAAGCAATGCAAAATAATTGACTTAAAGCATACAGAATTGACAGATCCATTTGGAAAGCTTTCTAAAACATTTAAAACTTTCTTCCAATTCTATTACAGGCACTAATGGAATGTTAAAAATGATTTTCATTTTTAAATTATTTCTAATAAATACTTTCTCAACAATTAAGTTATTAAAATATATCTGTATTAAGAATCTTGGAGTCCACTTCACCAATTAGAGAATAAAGGACATTGGGCAATCACCAAATTTCCATGCACACTTGAAACAATTTAATTGTAAATCTCTGCCAAACTAAATTGGTTCCTTTATCTTGGCAAAATTAAACATGTAGCAAATACATTCTTAGAAAAAAAGCAGTTTCTGAGTTGAAATGTTTAAAATATAAAAATAGTATTCATTTTGAAACCAAATTCTTGATAAATATTTATCATATCCTTCAGTGAACCCATCAATGGGTTTCTAAAATTGTATTTCATTCTAAATATTGAGTTCAAAAAAATATTTTGATATTTTGCTATAAAAGACAAATCATTTTCACTTGTCTTTAATGTCTTCTTTTAGAGGGACGACGAGTCTTGTGTTTTGTCGAATGACACAATACAACACCCGGTTTGGGTCCACACATACACAATCCCACGCATTGATCTGTTCTACCGCTCAATTGAATACTATTACCAATCCTTTTGAGTTGGGTTTGACTAATCTTTCGTTTTTTCTTATGTTTACCACTCCTTCCTCGAAGGATCCGATTCACCCTATCAGTCAGTGGTCTCAAGGATTTTCTATTCCTCCAAGTTTTTTTGGTGTGACTAACCCTCGTTGTCTTTCGCTTTGAAGTTTGACTGCCTCTTAGGGTTGTTCTTTTTGGACTTTCTATAGTTCTATGTCTCCTTCGTTTGGAGGTATGCCTGCCCTTACTTTGCCTTTTTTGGGGGGTTTTATTGACCCTGTGTTTCCTTCGTCTGAGGGTATGCCTGCCCCTACTTTTCCTACTTTTGTAGGTTTTACTGACCCTGTGTTTCCTTCGTCTGAGGGTATGCCTGCCCCTACATTTCCTACTTTTGTAGGTTTTACTGACCCTGTGTTTCCTTCGTCTGAGGGTATGTCTAACCTTGCTTTTCCTTTTTTTGGGGGTTTCACTGACACTGTGTTTCCTTCGTCTGAGGGTATGGCTAACCCTACTTTTCCTTTTTTTGGGGGTTTCACTGACCCTGTGTTTCCTACGTTTTGAAGTTTGTCTTTGACCCCCTGTTCTTCCCCTATGGATGAGTTTAACCCTATCAGTAATTGTTTTTGTCTTTCGTCTACTCTTTCGAGTCTTTCTTTTTGTCATTTCTTTACCACTACTACTACTACTTGTCTTTTCTATAGTTTTCCTGTGCTTTCGAGTCTCTTCTTGTGTTTGAGAACTACTTTTTCTCGATTTTCTTTTGATTCGACCCTTTCTACCAGTTTTTCTTTGAATGGTTTGTTTGCCACTACTCCTGGATTTTCTGTGCCGACGAGTCCTTCGTTTTGGATGCTTTTTACCACTACTAGTCCTCTGTATTCCACTTCTCTTTTTGTGTCTTCTTTTGTCTGTCCTATCACTGTATTTGTCGGCTGACACTCGTCTTTTGTGTTTGGGCTCAGAAGTAGTCTGCGATTCAATTAGTTGTTTATAAATCTTCATTAGATTTAAATAAGCTTTTAGTGAATTCTTCACAGCTGTGATGAAATCAGACATTTTGGATGGAAAGCCACTTTTGCCGAACTCAAACTCAAGTCCTCTTCTAAGAGCTGCTTCCCGTCCAATACATTCACAGAGATGTAACTCAGCTTTCTTACAGGCTTTCATCAATTCAGCCATAGATTCTTTTGGGACTGACTTTTAGGATAATTTAAGACTTTTTCGGTGAACTTTTAAAAATTTCCTTTTGAAGATATTTCTAAACGACTTTTTTGTGATTTTTTTTGTTAATTTTTTAATTTTGAAAATATATTTTTGGAAAGAAATTTATTATTTTTAACTTTATTTGTGAAAATAATGTATTTAAAAAATCAAAAATACAAAATTTCTCATCATTTTGGCAATTTAAATCAAGGGTTGGTATTAATTGTAAAATTACAGAATTTTCGCCCAATTCAGTATAATTTTTACTATTTAATCAAGAATTCAAGGGTCGAAAATTAAGCTAAATTGTAATGTAATATACCCTCACTAATCCCTACTAGCTCTTCAGCTTGCCTGAATATAAAACACCTCTGGCATTTTCAACATACTTATCCCTGGGATTTATTCTAAAACATAAGATAGATCTCACCCAGTCAATCGATTCCTTGTTAAACAATATTCTGATAGAAATAATATTATAGCATTAAAATTAATTGCATAAAACTTAATTACAAAACTGTAAGCAATTGTTGCAAAAACATAACAAATGCAATAATTGTAAAAACAAATTATAAAATTAACAAATCGGAGTAAATATTTCAAAGAAGAATGTCATGTCTCAATTAACATATTATCAAGTTCATTACACCTGTTATGTTTCATAAAGGTTTAAATAGAATACGCATTTATTTAATCTCCTAAAAATTATCACATTATATAAATTCATAGTCTTATCAATAGTTCCTTAGTTTCAGTGGAACTTAATTACATGGATTATTTATAATTTTCTTATTACAGTATAATTGAGAAATAAACGCATTTGTTTATATTATGTGCATATTTTTCTCTCTGAGCAATTGATTAGTTTATTGTAATTATTTGTCCTAAAATACAATCTAAAATTAAACAAAAATGAAAATTAACATGAATTATTTTATTTATTTATTTATAATTTTGTTAATAAATAAAAAGCTGAATTGTCTTCCCAGTAAGTGAATTGTAGAAGACTCAGAAGCAATTATAATGAAATAATAATTTCTTGATTTTCATAGTAAGCAATAGTGAACTTCCACTAGAGATTCGTGTTCTACAGAATCCAAAATTATTCGGCGGAGATATTCTCGGAATTGATAGGAAGTCAATCGTAAGTTCTATAATAAAGAATAGCCAATAATTTAATAGTTGACCTGATATTGGATGTGGTTATACATTATACTTGATATTATAATAATTTATTAAAGTTCCTGATGGAGAATGTTATTAATTCATCATGCTCTATTATTATTCTGAAATATTATAAGAGGAAAGGGAAGCCCTTAGTATTCGGCGATCTGTGCGACCCTTAACAAGTGGTATGCAGACCACTGTTTGGGGGAATTGTATCTCTGTCTATAAATAGTGTGCTTTACTTCACGTATCGAACGGTAATAATGTAATTAACGATCGATTCATTAATATTTTATTTAATTAGAGTTTATTTTCAATTATCAAAAGTAATACAAAACTTATTTATTATAATATCTTATTATCAATCACTCGATTATATTAAACATATTATAATATCATTTCTCGAATCGGCTTAAACACAGTTAAACATCGATCGAGTCTTTAAACACAATTATATTTAAATCAAATATAAAATTAAATCAAAAAACAATTATAAAATACACAAAACATTTGATTCAATGCTCGCAAGCATTGAAAACGTCTTTACTCTACGAGTATTCAAACACAACTGAATATCAAATTGAATGTCAAATCAAAGTTAAAGTTTTCAACAAAAAGTTTGAACTCTTTTTTGAGACAAATATCGATCGATTAGTAGAAATGAAACAAAGTTTTATCAGAGTTTTAAATATTAATCGTTTGTTAAACTATTCGTTAATAAAATGAAAATTAATTTGTTTTTTTCGAGCGCTTTTTCCTGAACTGTTCCTGTTCCTCTTGCAATATATATGATACATTGTATATTAGAAACATGACATAGATTTTATATACAATTAATGAATTATTAAGGATATAAATATTGTTAAAACCTGTAAAATGAGCAAAGAATTTAATAGATTCTCTGTTTGTTTGAAAAGAAAAAATCATGTCAATTTTTCATGATTTAATGTAAAAGTAAATTGAAGATTATAGAATTGAGTTTAAAGTTTGTGAAACCAAGATACTTCAGCTAACCAAGGTTAGTTTTATCAATTAGTTTTACAAATATTTTTTTCTATTTCTGAAAGGGAAGAGTAAAGAATGTATAGTTTTTATTTCGGCACAAATAATGAGTAAATATGGAAAGTTTTCCCTTTCAGAGTGAATTCAGATCATTAAATAAAATTAAATTCCTATTACTGTAGTAAGGATTTAATGCATTTCTAGAACAATAAATTTATTTAAACACATGTCCAGATTGGATCACTAATAGTACTTATTGTTTGAATATTGATGCTATTTATTGAGTGAAACGTTTCAAAACTGATGAAATTTTTAATCAAACACTACTTATTGCATTTTATTATAATATAGGGAAATAGAAATGCATTGCCAGATGTAAATAGACTTTGGCCAATGGGAACTATTCCTTTTGAAATAGATGGAAGTCTAGGTAACTATTGATCAAAAGAGTTTCTTGATATTTTACTGAAATATTAGAATAATATATAGCGATTTCATCATTTCATTGAATTATTCTTAAATTATAATTATATTTTGAAAATTTTAATTCTTCCTTGTCCAACAATATCTTTATTCAACACTTCTAAATTTTAAACCAGTATCTAATAATTTGGCCAAACAATGGAATACTTTCTCGCAAACATTGAAAATTTTCTCATGTTATATTTAATCTTGTTTTTTATTTTTGACTAATATTCTGTCTAAAAAACATATTAGCTTTTTATAATATGGATTTTAGAATTATCACATTAAACTTGATCGCGGAGGGTTCTACACCAGTTACTATTAAAATTCAATAGTAACTGGTGTAGAACTTTGCGCGATCAAGTCTAATGTGATAATTCTAAAATGCATACATTCAATAATTTGTATTAAAACAAAATAAAGTTTTTGATTATTTTTCTTGATTAACAAAAAATTAACAAGAACAGTTGGACACAAAACAGAGATAATAACAGCTATGAATCAATACCATCAAAACACTTGTATTAGGTTTGTTGAGAGAACAGATGAATACGATTACATTCATTTATCTAAAGAAAGCGGGTATTTATAAAAATAATAGAAAAATACTTTATTAAAAAACAATTATCGAAAGAAATTTTAAAAATTTCAATTTTACTCTATTATTAGCTGTTATTCATTTGTTGGCAGAACTGGTGGAAAACAATTAGTATCTTTAGGAGAGGGATGTCATTCAATTGGAACAATAGTGCATGAGTTGGGACATGCGGTCGGCTTTTTTCATGAACACCAACGATCAGATAGGGATGAATATATTGATATATATGTCGAGAACATAGCACATGGACTGTCTGACCAGTTCGACAAATTGAATCCGAATGAGAATTCATTATTAGTTGAGTTTGATTTCAATTCAGTCATGCTTTACGGGCCCTTGACTTTCAGCAAAGATTCAAAATCAAAGACTATGTCACCGAATGCACAGCACAGTAAGGCTATTATGCTTGAAGTCTACCAGAAATATGGTTTGAGTGAAAATAATATTAATGCGATTCAGAAATTATATCAATGCATATAATATTAGTCAAATGAAGATTTTAACTGAAAAATTAAAACTTTTGTTGAATACGTAATGCATATTAATATAATTTTCAGCAAGGCGATATTTGTTACAATAATTTTCAGTATTGAAAAATTAAATAAACAAAACTTTATGTTTAAAACTTATTATTTATATTTAATTCTAGAAATATTTTAAAACAATTGTTTTGGGGAAATAATTCTTGCCCTGTATTACAGCTGCCAATACTAAAGGATGTGAACCATTGGCAACCCCTGACATCAATATAGTTCAGAAAATCGTCATTTTTAATTTAATTGCTCACGATTGCGAAATACTGTCCCCTGGACACGACTGTCCAAAATTTGGAAAATAGAGCGGAACCCCCCCCCCCCCACCCCCAAGCTTCACCAAAACCAACTACTTCCCTTGAGATTTTGGCAAATTTTTTGACATCAAAATTCGGAAAACCCCGCCTGTCTTCGCCAAAATAAAAATACTCACCCCCATGAAATTTCTTCCTTTCCCATCCTTGAATTAACTTAAACCCACATTCGATTTTAGCATGAAAAGTTTCTACATAAACGATAGCTTCTTTGCACTTAAAAATAGGTTTTTACGAGAAAAATTGCTACATGTTTTTCATTCATTTTACCTTTTAATGGATCTGAAAGAAGATTTTACTTTAACTTTTACAACCCATCAATTGAATGATTCAGATTTTAATAGCTGTTTCATGAATATTTTTCTTCAAATAAATTATAATTAATATTGCTCAATTAATTTTACAATTTATGAAAATAATAAAAATCAAATTAAGATCCAAATTAACTCCTTTTTTAAACATATTATAGGATCTATACAAGCCTATTTTGCAGTGCCCTGTTTATTATATAGGAAGTATACAGTATTTACAATTATATTTATTTAATTAATTTTAGCTAACTATAAGATATTACACCCAGGTTGTGAATTACTTATCTTTTTCATTAGTATTTTTGAAGTTTTTTCATAATCGAAGCAATATATTATTTTAAAATTAACTGTAATTCAATTCTATGCACAATGAAAATTGTATTCGTTTAGATCTTAGATATAATGCAAAATAAATTTTTGAAAGGACTATTTTGTCTATAATTCAATGAGGATCACATGACTGGACAATATTCTGAAGTTAATATACAATAATCTTTTAGTTTTTTTTCATAAATACAGTATAATGTGAGTTCTGTTTGATAAAATTCATCTGGATTCACTAAAAGAAGGTTATTGTTAGATATCCTTTCATCTATCGTTAGGCTTCATATTATCAAACGTTTCGCTAATTTGTGCCTTCAATTTGTTCCAAAGCTTTACACCTGTTCTCAGACCATCTTTGAAAGTATTTGAGGCCATTTCCATCAATCTGTCCGATATTGAACTCTCTGAACATATTTAGTATAACAGTTATTGTATAAACAAAATTAAATGTATTTCTTCAAATACAATACCAGTTTTTTGTTTATTTTTATTCTTCTTCTTCTGTGCCTTTCTCTTCATCCTTTGTAATATGATTTTCTTCGTTTTGGATTTATTTCCGGTTGAATTAATAGACTTCTTATTTAGCATGTTTACATTTTCTGACCTTATATTTTCAGCAAAACCAGTTATTTTGATTGTTATCAAACGATATATAAAATTTGCAGCTTTTAAGTCCATTTTCTCTGTCATCAGAATATTCTCTTTGTATTCTCTTTTTATCGATTTTTTAGTTTCAAAAATATTTTCCAAATGACTGAATCCAAACTTTAATTCAAAACTCTCTGACTTCAAATCAGAATTTAATGAATTATTCAATGAATCTAATTCAAAGAATTGATTTATTCGTTTAAAACTTTGATCAGAATTCAAGACAATATTATTCTTCTCGACATAAGTTGTATTTAACTTATCTTTAAATCGATTAATAAAGCAATTAATTAAATAAGAATTCAATGAAAACATCAAAACTGACAAAATCGCTGTAAACTTCTTGTTTAACATTTTTTTTTACTTTTCAGGAAAAAAATAATTCAATACTTTTTATAGTGAATGTTGTAATAAATAATTTATTCAAGAATACAATTCATATTATAATTTACATAATAATAGAGTTCAAAAATGTACTCCTAATTCATGTCAAGGATTCATAGATAACTAGTGATTTGCATAAACTAGAGCCTTTTCCCATATTTTATTGAAACTTTAGTTTATTCAGAAACTTATAGACGAAATGGCCAAGACCAATCAATTAAAGGGATATTACGATGGAATAATTTTAGTTATTTTAAGGCAATTTCTCTTGAGATCCTATCAATCATGATCATTTTAGTTTCATATTTTACTGATGAAATATTGTATTTATATATAGTTGAAATAATTCTTTCACAATATAAAATATTTTAGCAGACACACTATCCACTTACAAGAATTGCACCTTTATTGTAATTTTCAGCAATAATTTAAAATGGGCAATTAGCTCTCAAAATTTCCATGCTTTATTGTATAGTCTTTAGTCATCTTTTTATCTATAAGTTTACAGCAAATATTGTATTGAATACAGACGAGTTTGGAAGGGAGTATTTGACTAAAAAATAAAATGTTTACTAATATTACCGGCAATAGATAATTATTTTATGAATTTATCAAAAATAAAATCCTTACTCAATAATTAGCCATTTATTTAAACAGATCTCAATGTTCACCACTAGTAGTAATAGATTATATTCAATAGTGTATATCAATTGCAAATATGCATTATTCGAGTTAAATAGCCTTTTGTTGAGGCAATAGATTAAAGACCGGAATTCGATGAACTAACTGTTTATATTTAACATTTTTTTTTAATGTTATAATAATACTCTCTAGTTACATAACTTTCGATTCACCTGAAAATTCATTTGATTTTTACTAATAGAAAATAATAATATAATAAAGTAATTATCACTTTATTTACTCTAAAGTTTTCAATTACTTTATAAAAGGTTATTCGAAAAAATACAGTTTGAATAAATATTTTTTTAAAAATTATTTTCTGACATACTTTTATGATTCAATTGAAAAAATACACTATTTTATAAAATACTTTTTTTGGGAAAAACTAACATTAAAGACAAAAATATCTCTGACCACCAAATATAGAAATATTAAAAACAAAATTTCTATTGTTTAAATCATATTATTTGTTAAATTATACTATTTTGTGTATAATTTATTCCTTCAGCAACAAAATTTTGAATGATATAAAAATTCAAAAACTCATATAAATTATATTAAAAATAATTAATTGAATTTCACATTAAAATTTCCATTGACAATAAATTGAATACCTATTGCAGCCAAGCTACTGCAGCCAAAAAAGACAGTTCACATGTGTGCTATTTTATTCAAATCAATGAATTAATAATCTCTATTTCTTCAAAAGTGGTGATAACAAATTGGCCAAAAAATAAAATTGAAAATAATTGAGAAAATGTGGTCTGGAATGTTCAATAAATCCATCCAACATTCAATAGGCAGACGGTTAACAAGAGGCAAATTTTTATAGCGCTATCTCAACAATGTTTTGCTTTTCAAACATTTGACAAATTTTGAAATCAAACAAATATATTATAACCGAAAACATAAAATTGAATTCATTGACAATATTTGAAGAATAGAACCAAAGAATTAATCGCATATCACGAATGGGTTCGTGTTGTGGAAGCGCTAAACCAGACAATGAAAAACAGAGATCGTGTGAATTGGGTGGACAGAGAGTAGCGGTGCCGCAGACAAAGTCAACGACTGGCGTTCATTGGATACCATCAGAAGCAACGAAAAGTCTGAAAAACGCTTCGAGTATTTCACTCATTCCCACCAATGAGTTGACACAAGTCTATTGGTTGCCGTCGAAGAAGTTTAGGACTGAAGAAGAAGTGATCAAAGCTCACGGCTATGAAATCGTGTCCGAAGTGGCCAAAGGAGGATTCGCTACGGTATATAAGGCCAAGAAATGGGACAGAAGTGGCAGTGGATATACTGATTACGCCTGTAAAGTGTTAGACCTGAGCGAAGACATAGACGAGAGACAGAAGACGGACACGAAATGTGAATTATTTGTTTTGCAGCGAACGAGTCATCCGAATGTCATTAAATTATTTGAACATTTTATGATCAGAACTGAAAACAGCGTTTGTGTCTATTTATGGCTTCAATGGGCGCCCAATGACTCGCTGTCGAAGTATATGCGCGAAATCGCCGATCCATTGACAGAATCAATAGCTAAGCGGATGTTTGCACAGATAGTGGCCGGCGTTCGACATATGCATCTGAAGGGTATAGCGCACAGGGATCTCAAAATGGGAAATATTCTGTTGGACCACAATCTCAATGCCATTATCTCTGACTTTGGCTTAAGTTGTGTCGCATATCGTGTTTCCAGAGGCGGAACACTTATGTCTCACACCTATTGCGGAACCATTCCATATATGGCGCCCGAAATATTGATCAATCGGGGGACGACTAAACAACCCTATAATCCCTTCATTGCCGACATCTGGGCTATGGGTGTAATCCTGTACTGTATGACGAATAAGGCCTATCCGTTCGATGAAAACAATGGTTTCGAAGCTATGATTGACAGCCAAATCAACTCAAAGTGGAAATTCTCGCGATTTGTCAAAAACAAACCCTCAGAAGAGTTATATCACATTCTCAAACATCTATTGGAAGCCAATTGTAAAAAACGCATAACTATTGGACAATTGGCTCAACACATATGGATTAGAGAAGATTTGAAAGGAATTCAAGTTTAACTCAAATATACTTTTCGTTGAATTCAATGCCAACTATTATCTGAGCTATAAATCAATTTCTTTTCCACTTATCTATGAATTTCTCGAATAAGATTTGAAGATTGAATTTGATATTATTTTTGAATAAAATTTCATTGAATATAATTATTTATCTTTCATTAAATAAGAATATGAAATATCAAAATTGATTTAAGCAAAAGGCCTGGAGTTGTGCGTGGATTCTTGTATCTGTGCATAATTCCTAATGACCAGATGTAGTGTAAATAAATCATTTATTTAACTGAATTGACTAAATAATTAAATAACAAACTATATAAATATTTCCTAAACAATTAGGGTGAGCGATGACTGAAAAGTCAGGGGGAGGTATAGGGTACTGATAAGAGCCTCAAAATCACAAGGGGGGGTATAGGGTGTAGGGTCACAGGGTATAGGGAGAGGTATTTGTCAACCGTCAAATTCTTGCACAATTTAACCAAATTTAGAAAGAATTTGACAAAATATTGTTATTTTTCTGAAAATTTATGCAGAATTTCACAGAATTGCTGATTAAATATTTGACAGACAAAAGAATGCAATCAAAGAATCACTAATTTATTCTAATTATAAGATTCAGATATTTATTAAAAACTCATCTTTAAAAATAAATTGTTAAGTAGAACACTGAATTAATTTAGGCAAATCAATAGTGGCTTTGAATTAATTGTTTAAAAACAATTTAAACTTTTTTTCCCAACAATTATTGAAACAGAATTCAAGATTCAAATCTGATATTAGAGATGGAATTTATTTTTAAAATTGTTGTAAATTTTCACATATTTTCTCAACAATTAGTTATTGAATTGTAATAAGAATTTTAGAAATTATTTCAGAAATAGTTTTCAACAGAATTGGTGGACAAAGAGTTGCAGTCATTTCAAGAACTAATCCAAATCTAATCCACAAACAGAAGACAACTGAATAACTTTGAGATCTAATAGTTTTAATTTATTCCTTTTTGTAGTAACCCATCACACACTCACACAATGGAACTGATGGACAGAACGATTAGATGAATTCAGAGACACAAATGGGTTGGAGAAACAGATTGCACTGTCGGTTGAGGTGTCGGTGGCCGATGTCATGAAGAGTTGAACCACCATTGAGGACAGGACTTTGATGAGAGGTGTGGTAATAGAACAGTGCAGTGCACTGAATGACCAGAGGAGAGTGATGTTGACCTGAATGGTCGTTCAGCTCTGTGCGCTGTTATCAGAATTTATGGTATGGTATGGTATGGTATGGTATATCCCAACCACTTCTATATCTCTTAGCAAAGTCCTGACCTTTATAACCATTATTTTAATCATAGGCCACGAGTATAGTATTTTTAAGAATAAGTTTTGCTCAATTTATATCTGATTAATAATATGTTTTCAGCTGACAGATTGAATTATTTTGTTTCATTTGCAGACAGGTATATTTTGCTTATCCCCTTCTGGTCATCACTAGTTTAAATAAATAATAAAATTAATCATTAATTTGTGTTAATATATAAAAGGAAATCGGCTTAAAATATATCAATAAATTCATACCAATATATGTGATTCTATTATTCCAGTTAAGTTGTTTAAACTGCTTACGATATTATACTGCTGTTACTTATCTTATATGGAGGTAACATTTCATTAGTATAGATTATTATATTTTTCATTTACTCGTTTGCTAATTAAAAATAATTAGTCTAATATCCCAATATATGCGTCAATTTGGATATGACCACAGCATAGAAGCTTAAAGCAGAAACACGTTCTTTCTTTCACTGATTGCTTTAATTTCTTTGGTTCGTTATGGTTATGAACAACAATGCGTAATGATTCATTACAAACAAATGAAAAAAAGCAACCCGTGTAAAAAGAAAATATGACTAGTGTTAATGCTTGCAAGATTTTATCCTGTGCGAATACACAAAACAGGGGTATCGTACTAATTATTTATAATTTGTAAGCAAATCAAAAAATCAATATTCCTTATCGATTATATACAGTATATATATTTTAATAAACTGTCTTCATTTAAGCTTAGAAAAGCAGTATAATATTATATCTTGCATTGGTTTCTTCGAGTTACTTTAGTTGAATTCTAGTATCATATATATAATACAAAATAATATCCAGTTAGTGTTGTAAATAGGGTAGGCAAAATACAAAAAAACTTTTGAAATTTTGTATAATACATTGTATAATATAAAAGTCTTGTATTATACAAAATCAGTTCAATTATTTTTAATAACTGTTTAGGGATAATTAATAAAAGCGTATAGCCAAAATATCTGAAAATAGAGTATATGAAGTATACCAAAGTATATGAAAAATTACCAAAATAAAATACTTCTATGCGAAAAAGAAAACAAATTAGCCCTGACAATTTTGAGAAAAAACGGCGCCGAAGTGAAATTCTTTCTAAATTGTTAGAAAAATAACTTAACTTTGCAAAATTCTTTCACATTTTGTGAAATTCCTATAAAATTCCTAGTAATTTGCCAGAATTCTGTAAAATTCTTTTAAAATCTTGTAGAATTAGTTGAAATTCTGTCAAATTAAGTCATTCTTAATCAAACTCTACAAGAAGCACAATGCGCCCTATATCTGTTAAGCTCCAATCAGTACTCTATACTCCCTGACTTTAACATCTTTGGTCATCCCTTTTTTAGATTATCAAGATTATATCTTTATTTAGTGTAAATTCTTGATTCATTAGAGAAACTTCATTCATATCTATAGTTTACAAAACTATCCCATAAATGGCGTTAGAAAAATACAATGTATGGCAAAAATTCATTTTGTATAATACTAGGTATACAATTGTGTAATACAAGATGTATTACAGTATACAATTTTTGTATCGCTGCCAACCCTAATGATGCAATACAGCTTTCCAATAAAAAACGTGTTATTATGTGTTGTTTCAAACTTGAGGTCTTTCTGTTTTTATACTATAGACAATACATTATTACTTTCCTCAATAATATTAACATGTGTCTCATTTAATTGATCTAGAACTGCACTGTATTTAACCATTATTTGTTATTTAATTTAGATTTATTTAATAATTTCCACAATTTAAAAGTTATACGTTTATTGTTAAGCTTATAGAAATATCTCTGTTTAATAATCATTTGAAATGATTGTTCACAAATTCAATTATTAGACTTTAAGTCAAGTATAAACTAATTCGTTGAAGACTTCAATATTTTTTTGAAAAATAGTATTTAAGGTTTAAAATTAATATACTTGTGATAGATATTCAAGTGATTTCTGACCTGTGCCCGCCCAATTTAACTTGAGCATAATCTAATAATTATGGTTATAACACTTACGAGCAGAGCATCGCTCGACTTACCCATTTGGGTAAAGTATTTTGTGTTATAGGACTTCATTTGTGTGTTTCGATTGATTTCCTTATGACGACATAT
>JAQFXN010000954.1:0-17551 GCA_034693365.1 Liacarus xylariae
TTCTGGCACTCACTTTTCAGATAACCAATAGTACATAACATAACATTGGCAAAAGGGGGAATTAGGTAAAAATTAAACAAGAATGACTATTAATATACAGTGCGAGGAAAACTCACCAAACACGGCAATACTCACCAAACAAATGACCCTATTTGGGAAAAGAATATACATAGTCTGATGCTTCTGCCATCCAAGAATAATACTACTTCAGATTTACAGACATACAGATTTCAATGTTCTTTTGAGTGCAATTTGATGATGAAATGCATAAAACGAAGATATGGTTCAAAAATTTACATTGTATTGTAGGTTACAATTTGCTGAAGACGCTTAAAAATTTACTAGAGTTTCTGCAGGGATTAGGTTGACCAGATAATTTTGAGTAATACCGGTACATTCCCGGGACAGAATTTTTTTATAATTTCAACTACTCTCTCTTCATATATACTTGTATTTGTCGTTTGATTTTAATATAAATACACAGTTTAATAGTTATAGTTTAAATCTTATTGCAGGGATTTAGAGAGCTCATTTCAAATACAAGAGGTCGATTTACGCTAATAGAATCCTGGGGTCTTTGGGTCGAAGGATGGTAAATTTAAATATTTTGCTACTTTAACATATGATTTTTAGAATAGGTATTTTAATTAAAAATTTATAAACTCATTTTTGTTTTTATTTAATTTTTAAGTGACTATATTTGATAACCGAAAAATGAGTAGAATTTAACAGAATGTTCCGGAAACTGAGCCTCCGATTCCGTTTTCTAAAATTAGTTATTGACCACCCTATAGCTGTATAGGATTAATATACTATTTAAGGATAGTCAGAGATGGAGACTTCTTTCTGGATATATCTATTCCTGCTTAATTATACCATATATTTTTCTGATAACTCCTTTTCATTTAATACATTTAGAAATAATCTACATTTGATCAAAATGGGTATAATTATCAATAAATTTTTAAGAATTTAATTCTTAAAGAGATCGGAGGTTGCTCAATATATATGGTTCTCGCCTTACTGTTGCTCAGGGTCGCTGATTAGGGATAAGGTATTGATGTCTATTTATTTAGAGTTTTCAACTAATATCGCTCTTAGTTGTTCTCACTTCACTGCCAGCAATGAGTTCGTCACATGTTCTAGAAGGTGTGAGACAAAGTGCATTAGACAGTATGACGCATAGTATTCGAGAACTACGCCTACACCGAAAGGTACAAAAGGCGTTCATGAAAATGAATGAATGAATATTTTCCAACTATGGAATCTTGGGACGGATATATTCAATTGATAAATTTTATTTTATTTAAATGACCTGGTCACAAATGTACATGTGCTTTAGTTCAAAAACTAAAATATATTTTTATTTCTGATCTGAGGAAAAGATTACAGGGTTAAAAATAATTTATAAGTGTTTTAGGAATTTTCCTCAATTTCACACATTTGACACAGGTAGGGCAGGGAACACAACTGATAAATTGGTTGTAACTTTTGAATTAGTGAATGGATTTTAAAAATTTCAATTCCATTATAAAGAATATTAAAAATAAACTTGTATCTTTTTGAAAAAACTTAGAATTATTTCATCTTGGTGCTTTTTAACAATATTAAGTTCAAGAGTCGCTGGTTAGAGGTGCTGAAGTAAAAAAAAAATTAAAATTCGATTAATGAGACATGGATTCTAACTAAATCACACCTGCTGAATCGATTGGTGGTAGTTTCAAGCTCGAAATTATCATCTATGACATCACAAAATTTGCCAAATTTTGGACAGGGGGTCCAGGGGAGGGTAGTGAGTAATCATCAAATTCTTGCATAGTTCTATTGAAAATAACGTAATTCAACAGAATTTCGACTTATTCTGCAAGAATTCAACTGAATTTGACAGAATTAATGAAAATTATTATGAATTCTGTAAGAATTTAATAGAATCTGACCAAATTTAGCAAGAATTTGACATTTGACAATCTGTTATTTTTCGAGTAGTTCACAGAATATTCTTAATTTGGCGCCTTTTTCTCAAAATTGTTATGAGGGGGGGGGGGTATCTCACAAGCGGCCTAGGAGTTATGCTGCCTAAATCTCAGGGAGTATTC
The DNA here is from genome assembly GCA_034693365.1 of Liacarus xylariae. NCBI lineage: Eukaryota > Metazoa > Arthropoda > Arachnida > Sarcoptiformes > Liacaridae > Liacarus > Liacarus xylariae. The sequence continues at coordinate 2,097 of JAQFXN010000954.1, forward strand.
GGGGCTTGACCCCCCTTTCCCCATCCCTGCTGGTTTTTAAGAATATTTGAGAAAATATAAACCATAACCAATGTAACTTATGACATTCACTGAAATTCTCTTAAGCAGTCGAGCGTATATAAGTTTAATAATTCTCTATCTTGCTGACATTCTAAATTTTTGGAAACATTATAGACATTATTTTTTATACACAGATAAAGAAGAGATTAGAAAAGTTTATACTATAGGAACAAAAAGCAATAATTTCTTGTCTAAATGTATATAAAATCTCTGTTTAAAAGGATTTCTCAAATTCAAAATTGAAATCAAATACTTATTCGATAATAATATAGTGTAAAACAAGCTTTTAATCTTCTTCCTGTAATGGAGTCATTAAAAAAAACAATAATCCAGAAGAAAAAGTTTAGATTTTTGAAATCGTTTCGAACTAATAATCTATTTTCAGAGTATATGCACTTAAATAGTAAACCAAATCTGAAAACCAATTAGAAAGCTTTCAATACTGTATAGGGATATCAAAAAAGGGCAATTAAGTTGAGAATCGGATGAAAGGATTGTCAGAAATCTAATTCGGAGTATAAATATATAATGAATATCTGTTTTCAAACTTCTAATTGAAAAGTTTAAAAATAAAATAACAAATTAATTGATATATATTTTTAGACATTAAAAATGATAATCGTTTTTCATAGATATTTGAATGAATTAGAGATTTTTGCTAAATATTCAGTGTTTTAAGTATTTTTAACGCTTATCTATATTATACAGAAAATGATCCGTAACTCAAATTCTGGACCATTAAGTCTTAACAAATAGTAGTAATTATTGTTTTTAAACTGAAAACTCTTTCAAAACACTACAGAATTGCAAAGCATTAGCTGATGAAAGTGAAAGTTATACAAAAAATTGAAATGAGAGAGAGAGAGAGAGAGAGAGAGAGAGAGAGAACACATTAAGAATTATAGTCAGAGCTTATGAATCTTGATATCACTTCCTTCTCATATATATATTTTGGCCTCTCTTTTGCTCATATCTTAAAGCATGTCATCTGAATCCGAGCGCCGATATATATATTGAATGTGTATGTGTTTGAGGCACAGCTTGTGAGCCAATGCTAATGAATTCGACATTTTTTCAATACTCTCGTTCACTATTTGACTTATCACTGATGCTTTCCGTCCAATCAGACAATCAATAAAATGCTTTTAGTTCTCTTAATACTCTGTTCCAAATCAACAATTTTTTGATCGCTTATCCGAAAAAGAGAAGACAATAATTTCTTCTTCGAGAGCTCTATTCCTTAGTAATGTTGTTCTTCTGAGACCAAAAATAAAACTCCTAAACGTTGTGACAATCAATTATTATTTGTACACTTATTTAGATAAATAGTCGTTCTGTAACTCTAAAGGCATTATATGTGTTGTCTTAGCATTTAATTAATATTACGAATAAAGTGCTCATAAATTTTTTGACCCCAAATCGCTTTTCGGATATCATTTCTCTCTGCACTTCAATATCAGATAAAAAGTTTTGGATTGCTAATAGATCGCCCCGGGGTGACCTTATATAAAACACATCATATCAAATTAAAAAGAAGCTCAAAAATGTGCTCCTTGTTGCATTTTTAAAGAATTTTAATGCAATTGACTCCTATTTGGTGGAAGAGCTCAAATCACGGATGCGGAGACTTGAAAATATCAAGGTGTATTGGTTTTTGACGAAGCCTATAGGAAGGGTTAACAAATTTGTTAATTTAGGTATAGATAAAAAATTTAAAAATTGCATTTGGTTTAAAAAGTCAGGTTATATTCAAAATATTAGAAACATGTGTTAATTTGATAAAAAAGACACCTCTGAAAACATTGTTCAATCATCTCTTTTACAAGTAATGATAAATTCTGATGATAGATTTTTTATTATTTTAAAAAATTAAATACTAAATTAATTATACTTTAACTAAAATATTCTTGATCGTTTCTCTTTTATTAAAATTACAATTATTTGAACATTTCGATTGTTATTCTTCAATTAATACCATAATATTTATAATTAATAAATAACTAAAATAGTTATCAAAAGGTAAAGTAGTTGTAACCCATGAAATAGTGATTTATACTTAAAATCAAGGATGGGCAAAGGCGTTGAAGTCAGGAGGAGGGTATTTGGGTTTTTGTCAGTATTTGGTCAAAATTTAGGAGTATCTGTCCTAGACGTAATTTTCAAGTTCTTTTTCTCAAGGTGAGTATTCCGGGTTGTCTTCTCTGTCCATCACTAATTAAAATAAGACTTCACTAAAATTGTCCTGAAGATATGATTTATCTAGATCCTAACTCCTGAAGTGATGCTATTTACCGATAAAATAGTCATGATAGCTTACTTTCCAGGATCTGGTTATAACATTTTACTTTTTATATGCTCGAAAAGAACCTAGCTTGATCATACTCGGTTTTCTATTACATCTGAAGCTTTAATTTTATGTTTTAGAGTCAAAATTTTACAGTTAAATAAATTCATGAATTAGTTTAAACTTAAAGCATGATTATATAATATTCAGCATATTTTCATTTCCTAATAGCTTTTGGACAAATATAAGCAGATTATTAAAAAAAACTATAATATTTACTTTTAAGTCAAATTCTTAATCGTTTGCTGACATTACATGTATTCATCCTTAAATTAAATATTTATCTAAATATTAAGTAAGCGCTACAGTAATTCATTCAGTTTGGAAACATTTATTATTATTCTTATATTAGGGTCAATTCACAAACTGCAAAATAAAACCGATAAAAATAAAAATATATAATATTTTATTGATTTTCTATTTATAATCTAAAAATAATTATTAAAGTGATTCAGAAATAAACAATTGACGTCCAGATTAAGTAATAAAAGGCTTTTATTGTGTAAAACAAAATTTTTGAATATCCATTTCAAGATTAAATTTGTATGATAAACACAGAGATGTGCAAGATGTCCATCCAAAAATATTCCTGATAAAAATAGTATTTGTTATATTTGGTTATTTTTCTTTTTATCATTAAGCTATTATCGGTAATTTGATAAAATTTGTAATAATTAGCAGATTGATTCATTGACTCCTTGATTTAGAGATCTTGATTGGTATGTTACTCATACGATCAACCTGGCTAATCTTTATAATATAGATTCTATTTTATTGTTATGAATTAAACCGTTTTTATCTCGTTTGAATTTTTTTTCTTCACTATATCTATGTCTAACCAAAACACTTGTTCTCGTGAATACTTTTCTTGTTTAAGTATAAGAGAGGATAAAAAATAGGCAAAGAACTAAAAGTGTGGCCAAATTGATATTTAATAGCCATGGCAAAAAAAGTTCAATCACTTACTAAATATTTTCTGATAAAATATAGACTCAGAGAAAGTATCAAAGTAAAATAGAAGTTTTCTCCAGTATATCACAGTCTATGAATTGCACAAATTGATCAATACTTTAATTATTCTTATTCTTACAAAAATTATGCTCAATATTCAAAATAACCGAAGCCATAAAAAAACCTAATAATGTATAGAGAATAGAATCACTAACTTTAGATACAGAATGCAAATACCTTTGTGTTATTGTATTTGCTATATGTATCTTAAGATATTACCCAAGTCTTCCAATTATATGCTCATGTTGAACTGCACGCGCTTAAATCAGATATCCCTCTATGACCCCTATCCTCTATTCAGATATAGTTAATGGGGTGGTGGTGTCGGTGGCCGTAATCAACTCTATACTAAATCAATGGAAGAGGTGGGGTGGCGGGGGTGGAAACGATTCTATATCCTCTTCTTTCTTCAAAAGGGGAGATAAAAATGTCCCTGAATGCGATATTTTGGAACAACTTAAGATTCTTTTTGGAAATCGGATAAACTGTCTATTAATGGTTCATTCTTGTTTTATATATGGAAACAAAATCTCGAAAGACATGAAGAGAAATGAGTAGAAATAATAATAATTTTTTTCTGAGTCTCAATAGTAGTTATAAAGCCGTAGAGAGTAAAGTATTTTTCAAGTTCGTTGCCATATATTTAATGCTAGGATTGACAAAAGGGGGGATATATATAAGTCAAGCTCGACTGATTGAAAAATACAAATATTCTGCTATTCGAATAAAACAATAACATTAGACAATTTTATAATTTTGGAAATGGATTATTTAACATTGATAGAAAACACTAGTGCTCAACTTACTTTTCCCTAAATTGAAATTTCCAAAATAATTTAGCAAACTATGTGCGCATTCACATAGAAAATATAAGATTATTATTTATACTCACGTTTTTAAAGCAGTTTCTAAAAATTAACTTATATATAGTATATTTCATAAGTCCATTCCCATTGTTAAATCCTGCGAATAGATTTACAAAGTTTTGCTCATATTTTTAGAAATGACTACTTTTTCGGAAAATTTTCTATTCAATAGATTATTGCATTAAATAAAAGTATTAGAAATTTATTATATTTGTTCGCAAATATAAAGTATATATGTAAAACAAGACTAATAGTAAGGTGTGAGGACTGGGGCTTAATTTTTAAAACGCAATTCATAGTCCACTTTAATTTCAGCAATATTTTTTCCACTTATATATCTGTCGTGAACACAAACACAAGCGGTCAGTCTTTCTTAAATATTATACGGGCTCTGATCTGCACTTATTTTATTCATTTTATCTCAATTTATTACTTTTAATAAAATCCGAAAACATGACTCTTTCTTTCACAAGAAATGACAGAAAAAATCTAAATAATCAAAAAAACACTAAATATCCTATCGCGCAGTGTTAACAATGGGAATGGACTTATGAAACATACTATAGATTACAATTAACTAACTTTGTATTACTGTATGATTCCCACCAAAAATAATTCTATCGTCTATTCGTGAAAATTGTAGAAATAATTTTTTATACCTTTTATTGCACTTATACTCTTTGCCTTTTTTAAAAATCAATGGCTTATTCGTCTCCATAATTGCATTTTGATTACACTTTATATGTAATTTTCAATAGTACTTGAGTTGTTTTATCTGCTGATTATTTTCATGCATTCACTTATTTTTATTATTATTATTAGTTGTTTTATAATTTTTTTTCTTTGAAAATTCATAATTAGATTGTTTTTTCATATAATTATGTGATATTTCATTATTTTGTATAATTATCGCAATAATTGCTGCGATCAGTCATTTATTTATTCATCCAAACAAACAATTGGAATCACATGTGAAGATAGTATCAATGTCTTGATGAAGACAATGAGTGCAAATATAGGCACAATTAGAACTATTATGTTCATCGTTTCAATGGCTTTTCAGCAAATAATTCATTTGAAAATATAATTTGAAAAGAAAATTCAAAGAAATAAAAATAAAATTAAGAAATAAATATGAAATATTGAATTTATTTGATATTCAGAACTTAGTAAACATTGAGTCTATTTTTAAATTCTATTGAATCTGATATATAAATAGTTTTTGAGCTGATATTTGTTGACAAGTCTTTGATAAATATTAAATAATATATTTATCTGTTTATCAATTGATTGCCATATTCTCTATAAATCATGTAATAATTAATAAGAAAATATAATCTCAATCATAATTAAACATATTTCTTGTCATTTGTCCTTAGGTTGCGATGAGCTACAGCCCTCCTGGTGTAAATAGTCCTCAAACCCCTGTCAGCCCTCATTTGCCACATATTTGAAGCACAAAAACTTTCTGTTCTATTCAGCAATTGTTTTATTCTATAAATAATCTGTTGATGTCATCGACAATAACTAATTTAAATACAACACCAGAACTACATTATAAACAGAAAATTATCGACAAATCTGTAATAATAAACATAATATGGATTATATAATAAAACTCTCTTATAATTGATTTCACAAATATATTCCTCATTCGCATTGCATAACAAATTTTAAAAGAATGACAATAAAAATTTATGTTTAAACAGAGAAAAACTTGTGTCGACAGTGAGAAGAATAGCATATATGAGATGTGAATTGGAATTGAATTTTTTTGTAGTTATATATAAAAGAAAACAACATTTTTTAACGTGTATTTTACACATTATATATATTGTATGCTATTTTTGTTTAGTTGAGTTGAGTCTATGGAATAAAACACAACAACTATTCTAAAAAACATAGAAGAGAATCGAAAAATACATTATAATAACTACAGTCTGAGAGGAAAAAAAGAAATTGTTAACAAAAATATATGGTTAACGCCCTTATGGTTCGCCAGACGTTTGGACGACCGACTGCTTCGGCATTCATTATAGGCGAACATAACACAGCATTGGAAATGAAATGAAAGGCCAATTCACAGATAAATATGAATTTTTTGGAGAAATTTTTTTAATATGTTGTGTAGAGAAACAAATCAGTAAATCGACAACAACTGCAGTCTTATAAGAGAATAAATTCAGTGAAAAATAATCCCAGAATTTGAATTAAAAAATAATGAATAAATTGATTTCACAGCAGATATGAGAAAAACAATCCCTTTATTTAAGTGAATATTAAAGCGACAAATAAAACGAAATCTAAATTTTTTGAAAAGAAAATTATATTATAATTAAGAATATTCTTTATTATTCTACTACTCATCACAACAACATTTTTTTTCATTCATTGAATCACAAATAAAAGAATTACTAAGAATTTAAGTCATCATTAAAGCCAAAACAGTTTTGTTCCGTTCATTCATTCATTTCATTCGTTATTTTTTCATATTTTGAAAACTAAGAAAATTATAAATGTTTTATACAATATATTTATATATATTGTTCTGCATTTATATTCAACACAAAAAATCCATTCATTCCATTGGTTAAGAAGACTATAATAATAGAGACAAAACAAAAGTTATGAAAATCAAATGTGAAGAAGAATTTCATTCTCCACTCTCTTTCTCTCAGTTGTCATCTCTATTATACCATTATATCATCGTTTTATAAGTGAAACAAAAATTGAAAAATTTGATAATTTTTCAGACGAAACACAAAAACTCTTTTCATTTAAAGACAAAAACATTTAACGAAACGGAAGAGAGAAAACATAAATGAATGACAACAACAAATCCATTGCCAAGTCTTAAGTCGTTTACTAATTGTAATTAAACTTTTGTTAATTTACAACAAAAAAAGAAACGACAAAATAGTTTTCAGAACTAACACCAAAACTATTGAGAGATTTGAAACTAAAGTCAAAAGTTTTTGCAACAAATTCTCTCAAAACCTATGCTTTACTAATGGAAATGTAGAGCTATTTCTCGCAAAAAAGTCTTGGCCGACAACTAAACACAATGCAGTGTTAGATAATATATAATTTTGGGATACATTTGTGTGAACTGTCATATATGTGCCATAATTTCAAATGTCATCAAAAAAATTTTAATTTCGATTCTTATTCTTCAAACACAGAGAAAAATGAAATAAATAATTGAAGAATAATTATAAAAGACTTCTCTCATATATGCGATGATTGTATGAAAAATATAATATAAATGTTTTTTTTGAATATATGAAACAAACCATAAACTATGAAAAAAGTCATTTCACTCAACCATTTCTTCTTTTCACACAACAAATGAATGCCATTAATGTTATTATTATTATTAATTAATTATTATTATTATTAAATATTTGAGAGAAGAACTCATACGAAGAATTCGACTGAATCTTCGAAATTCTGGTTATCAATACATTGTTTAAATAAAAAAAATAATTTAAAGAATCAGTTTTTGAAATAATGATAATAAAAAAACTTTCTTTTTTTGCGAAATACAAAATGTGAAAAATAAATGATTTTAAATATTGATATATAATTATAATTTGTTTTTAATTTCTTCTCATTTCTAGTGTTAAATAGTTTTTTCTTCGAAAAAATCACTTTTTTCTCTCTTATATTTCCTAAAAAAACGAAATTATGTTTTTCATTAAAATTATTATTATTTGATTAAATAAAAATTAAGAATTCAATGTATTTGTAAATATAATTATTATTATTATATATAGAAATTTGAAATGAAAGAAATCATTAATTGATATAAAAAAATCGATTAAAAAAATTTGTCAAACATTTCTTTGAGGAAATACATAGAAATAAAATGAATGATATGTGAATTCCAGCATTAATTATGCATTCAATCAAACAATAAAATTAAATTTGAAAAAAGGTTATCATAACAGACAACACCTCTTATGATATGATAATAAAAAAAATTAGATGAAATAAAATGAATAATAATAAATGAAATAAAATAAAATCTCTTTTAAGCATTTTAAGTAAGAAATATAAAGGTTTTATAAAAAGCAAATAAGAATTTACAAACAAAATCGCGAAAAAATTATTGTTTTTTTTCTGCATTATTATGAATAATGATTAAAACAGAAAATTATCCTAGTAAACAAAAAATTGATTGATTTATTTGAATAGTTATTATATTTTTCATAATTTTATTCATCACAAGAAAGAATAAGAAAAAAGAAATTCTAATCATTTTATTTATATATATTTTTAAAGCCAAGAGTTAGATATAATACGAGAGCAGAATAAACACTCGAATCAAATCGGTTTCTTAGGGGCGAAAAGTTTTTCGAAGAAATTTAAGGAAAAGATATATCAAAATCTGAATTATATTTTTGCGAACATTTTTTAGTTTTATTTTTTCTTTCTCTGCTCTCATAAGAGAGCTTTGGATAAAATTAAAGAGAGTTTTTTGAAGAAGAAGAAAAAGTTGAACTAATTTTTCATTTAAATTCTTCAATTACTTCGTTGTCGAGATATAGATAGCGAGCAATACATTAGAAAATAAGAAGAGAAGAAAAAATTGAGAAATGAAGTAAAAAAGAAATGGTTTGCAAAATGAAAAACACACGAGAATTATAATTGTGATCATAAATTTTAAGTGTAAATCAGTGCTACGTTTGCTTCTCCCAGTCCTCCACTCTTCCAATTCTATTTTGCCTAGATGCTCTCTCTCTCTCTCTCTCTCTCTCTCGCTCTCTCTCCCTCCCTCTCTCTCTCTCTCTCTCTCTCTCTCTCTCTCTCTCTCTCTCTCTCTCCCTCCCCTCTCTCTCTCCCCTCTTCTTATTTGATTTGTTTTTCTTCTTTTTCACTAAACATTTTCCAAAACACAGAGAGAATATCTAATAAAGAGAGAAAAATAATTGTATTTGTAATCGATGTCAAGTTCAGGGAACAGATCATCCATTGATCTTTGCGATCATCAAAAGAACTGAAGAATTTGCAGAAAAGTATAAAAAAGAAGTGCAATAAATATTAAGCTCTGGTGTGAATCCCTGTTCTGTTCAATAATTATTTGATTCGAATTCTGAGATGTATTGAAATTTAAATTAATTTGATTTTCCTTTTAATTCTTAAGTAAATTAAAGATTTATATATTTTTTCTGCTTTTTTCATTATTATTATTATTTTTCGTATTAAAAGAATAGCTCAGATATGCGCCCATTCCTATCATTATCGATAGTATACAGTGAATGAGTGTATATTTTTTGGTTCTGGTTGTGAGAGGATTGGGTGTGCCGTGACTTATATTGTTAAAGAGCGCCATTACTATTACCCCATTATTATTATGGATAGATATAGAACTTACTGTTGTATTAATGGCAACTAAAAGTCAACTATAGTTTTTGATATGTGATGTGTCTGTGAGATGAGTCCCACTCTTTCGCTATTCCCAATCCCTTTCTCTGTGTGTTCACCAGAATTTAAATGCAATTCTTGTTCCCAAATAAATATTATATCAAAGACCCACAGAATATCGACCACTTTTTTTGTCGCTTAAACTTTACTATTCTTTTTTCCTCAACTGAACCTTTTTATTGACATATTTTCCTCTGTCGGTGTGTTTTTGGGCGATGGCTTATTGTATAATAATTTGAGTGCCGTATCAAACGATAGGAACCTATTATATGAGTTAATACAGTTTGCGTGAGAGATAACGTGACACAAGTTTTTTTCATACATTACATTAACTTAATGTGAATCGTCACTCATTAGACCAAAACATATCAGATCAACCATTGATTTGTGCTTGCTTTCTTCCAGAAAAGCGCTGCTTTTTTATTCTTTCCCTTTAAAATTTGGTTTCTTTTTCTATCAATCCTTTTCTGTACATAAATTTTTTAAAAATATAACTGAGATTTCAATTGTTGTTTTAGGAATACTTATTTTTGAAAATTATTCCATATTTCATGTCATTTAATGGAAAATTGTTTATTCAATTATACTTTTAATATCATTTGACGACAAGTTTTCTAATTATATAAATGGATAATAGATTTAATTTAGAAGAAAAAAATGAAATAAATATTTTCCTAATTTATTAGACATTGATATTTATAATAATATAAAAAGCCTTTTTTCAAACCGAATCTCTTTTGTTTATTTTAAAAACTTTTTAGTCACGATTTATAATCTAAATTAGATTTTTTTTCAAAACAAAAACAAAGTGAAAGTCTAAGGCTTAGACATTAAGCGATATTTTGTTTTGTTTCAACTGTTTTCTCTATCATTTTAGTTAATTTGATTTAATTCTTGCTTTAAACATACTAACAATTTTAATATTTGCAAACATTTTATTCACGGATAACCAAAGTTTGGAAATCAAAAGAAAAGATTATAAAATCGACAGGGGCATGAAATCTCATCGATTTTCATTGTAAGATTGACAATAACAACAAATTTGAAATCTAGCAGATCTCTTTAAAAAGTTAGGACATTCTCTAGTTTTTGTCAAGGTGAATTTGCATTCATCCATCATGCTGATTGCTCCTCATTACTAATTTCGAATATGAGGAGAAAAAACGTTTAAATTTCTCTCATTTATTAATAGTGATAAATATCTAGATATTTTTGATGTTAAAAGAAAAATATATACAGGGAAAATAGAATTTACCAAAAATCTTGAAATGAATTTAAGGTAAAAAACATTTATATATTCAGAGCTGACAAGTGTGTGAATATTTAATTATACGGAATATAAATTTAACATTTACTTCTACTATAAACTACAAAATAGTCATAAATAACAATAAACTTTTTTTAATATTCAATAAAATTTTCTAATTCTAATTGAAAGTTATTAATACCGGTCTTTAACATTAAGTTGAAAATATTTATAGTTTTTTCTTTGGGTTTTAGATTTATGTGAATTAGATTACTTATGAAGAATGAATATATATTTTTCAAATAGTTTTTTCCGCTAAAATAGATATTGATTTTCATTTTTGAACATTTATGTGTCGTTGAAGTGATTTAAAGAATTTTTAGAATATCATAATTTTTGATAATTACAATCTTGTTTAACCCCTTCTGTTTTTTATGGCCAAAGATTGATGTGTCAGTAATCTTAAACTCTCTGCCAATGCTTTTAAGAGTATTTTTTTAATGAACTTTATTTTCACAGTTTAATGATTTTTTTTCTAATAAATTCATTTAATGCTAAGAACTGATAATTAATTTTGTATTTTTACAGATATGAGAGCAAACCTTGAAATATCTTCATTTTGGGAATAAATAGTTATCACTTATCATATATTTATTTTTTGATGTTTTTCTTTATATATATTCTCCATCATATCTCAAATCACGATTCAAATCTCACGCTTCATATGTTTATAATATATAAATACAGATATTCTTGAGATGTGTTTAACTCTTTAACTGTCTGTCTATTGATTTTATGATTTCTAACAAATTATATAATTTGTTTGTTTTGATTTATATACACACAAAGAGGAAAGCCTACAAACAAATGAAGTTATTTTAACATTAGTTTTCTGATTGAATTGTGTGACAAAACAAAACACACAAAACAGAGAAACAGTGAGAAAATGTGTTGTTTTTTCTTATCTCTAATTTTGATTTTTATTTTTGAAAAGATAAAGATTTCTGTCACAAAAATCATATCATAATAACTATATCACAAAAAATTATTGTTAATAGTTATAGAATATGACAGATAACAGACGATAGGAGTATAGGTTCGGAACGCTTCTCCAAACAGAGACTGAGATTTCACTTTCAGTTTTGTGTTATTTTTTCTTCAACTCTGCCACTCATTGCTCTCTATGATTGCCTTTACAAAAGTGGATAATAAGGACTCATTACACCTTCTCTTCAACTTATTTTTTATGTGTTGGCTATGTATTGGATGGCATGTCATACTGGATGACACTATAATGATCTTTTAGCGCGCGAGAGACCACTTATTACAATCTATCTTACATTATATGATACACTAGTCTTCTTTTTCTTGTCTGCTGACTCTCTTTGCGCACACATAGCATAGGCTCTCAAATTTTTTATAGTATGATATTCTTTTTTTAAGCACCAGAACCCAGCCTTCAGAACTAACACACAATTCAATGAAATTAATATCCAGTGATATGGTATGTCTGACACATTCGCCGCCAATTTTCTCTCAAAATTTCCAACACAACCACTACTACTACAGAGAGTACTATTACTATTCCAGTGCTCTTACAGCTATGAAATACTTACTCTTTCTTATAGTGTATAAGAAATTTTTGCTCACAAAAGAGTTATTACTGTTTGGCAAAAATGTATTGAGTAGTGAATGAGTGTCTGAAGAAGTGAAGCAATAAATGAGTTTCACTATTATTTTATATAAAATTTCTTTTACTTTTTGCCATTTGTTGGCTGAGCCCTAAAACGTGACTTTTTGTTGAATATCGCCATTGATTTTGATATGAAAAACGCAATTCACTCTATTTCTATCTGACTATACCTTCTCTATTCCAACTACTCGTCACCCAATCCACTAAATAATATAATTTTCATTTTTTTTTCACTCTAAACTCATTTGACTATAATTGAGTTCACTTTCTTTTCAATTGATGCCATTGTTGAAATCGTTTTCTATCATATAATAACTCTTATCATAGCATTGCCACAGTATAATGGATTAGAATTGAGATTTAATTTCTATTTTTCAAAGTATAAAGTTATCAAAATATATATACTTTAATAGCTTGTGTCAAAAAAACATATCATTTTTTTTATTTATTCAGATATTTATATAATATTTATCAAAATCATAAAATATTTATTAGAAATATTAATTACAAAACATTATTCTAAATATATTTTTTTTATTATAATTAACTTTTCAGTAAAAACATATCCACAAAAATATTTTTTTAATTATAAAGAAAATCATTTTAAAAATAAAAATTAAAATCCATTTAACAAATGAGAGAAATGAGTATTACTTTTTTGGTTGAAAGTTTTGAATTTAAATATTTTTAATATTTATTCTATAGAATCTAAACCAAAGAAATTATAAATTAGAAATATATATAATATAAGAAAAATATTTTGCTGAATACACACCTATGGAAAATGGTAACTGTTTTTCAAGATTTTATGGCATTTATATGTGCTTGCTTATTTTTCAAAACTAGTGATCTTTGTTAATTTTCTGTCATTTTTAAAAATTTCCAAAAAATTACTTTGATCATTATAATTTAAATAGTTAAAATTCAAATATTATTTTCGATGAAACTACAAGGTGAATTTAAGTTTTTTATCAGTTGACCAAAATAAACGTTGAAGATGAGCAAATGTGGACAGCAGCAAAAGCAGAACGTGTTTTAGGGAGTTTTGTTAACATCCAACAAGTGATATAAAATGGATAGTTTTAAATATGTGAAACCAAGAAAAATTTATCATTATTATATATGTATAAAAATCATAATAATTGAAATGTGAATAATTCGAAAACTGTCCATTTTATCTTTACAATATTTTTTGCATTATTCTTCATCTTTCTATGCAACACATATATTATTTTATACCTGCAGATATTTTGAAAAATGTACCTTGAATTATTTTAGGTCGAATAGAGGAATATTTTTAGGTCGAATTATTTTAGCTCGATAACTGCTAGGTGAAATTGGTAAAAAAATATCATGTTCATTTTTATGTAATTTTATTATTAAATTAGCAAAAGTGAATTCTAATAGATAAGTAAAGAAAAATGATCATGTTAAAATTTTCTTATTTAATTAAAAACATCTAGATGAAATAATAATAATTTTCAAACAAATTATTAGTTTAATTTTAATATTCTAAACAAGGCTCTTGAAATTTTTAAAATCAATCAACTAATTAAAAAGTCATAGCCAATTTACCATTTTCCTCAGGGATGGAGAAAGGAGAGGGTCCAGCCCCTGAGATTTTAGCCAGATACCCCCAGTCCGCTCGTGAGATACCCACCTCTCACATAGCAATTTTGAGAAAACGGTGCCAAAGGATGGGCAAAACGGTGAAAAAATAACAGAATTTTGTCAAATTTTTGTTAAAAGTTAAGATCTGTTAAATTCTTGCAGACTTAATCGAAATTCTGTTACTTCATTTTTAATAGAATTATGCAAAAATTTGATTATTACGCAATACTTTCCCTGGACCCCCTGTCCAAATTTGGCAAATTTTGTGACGTTACAGGCCAGAATACCCCCACTGACTTTGCAAAAATTAAATACCTCCCTGACATTTTTTCCTTTTCCCATTCCTGATTTTCACATTCTTTGACCTATCCTAAGACACTTATTTACTCATTTTCGAAACTTATTTTGGTCATCAGATGAAAACATAAAATCACCTTGTAGTTTCTTAGAAAACTAATAGTTGAGTATAACTACTTACAATAATAATCAATAATTATAATAAATTGTAAATTACAATAATAAAGGTAAGTTTTAAATTTTTAAAAATGACACAACTAACAAAGATCTAAAAAATAAACAAACACATATAAATTTCATCAAATCTTGAAAATCAGTTAGCTTTTTCCATGGGTGTATATCCATTTGGTATATATTTTGTGAGAAGAGAAGCATATTTTTTAAAGTATAAAATATTTTTCACTCAAATATGATTTTTTTCTGGTTTTTATGCCATGCATAGACAGCACAGGTAGTTAGCCCAGTGTATAGATGCAATGGTTTGCGGCCAGCATGGGGTGGCGTCACCACCAAAAACCCGAAAAATACTCTATTGCTGTGAATGTGACTCTTATAGAGTGTGTGCTACAGACGGTGGATCGGGTATAACCTGGAGCTACACCTGGAAATAAATTATTTTTACTGACGAGTTGTGTCTAAGGTTATCATTGGATAGAAGCTATCTGTTAAGGTGCACAAAAATGTTGTTGGGGCTCATCCCCGACAACGTATATGTGTCCGCATTGATCGCAGCAGTGAATCCGCCCATTTTAATGCTGTCCTGCTGTGAACCCACCGTTTGTTCTCGCTATGAATGTAATTAAGCCTCGAGTCGTTTCCAATGCACGTATACCTGAATATATTATATAAAAATAGAGAGGAAAGGGAGGGAGAGAGAGGGAGAGAGAGAGGGAGGGAGGG
>JAQFXN010000955.1:0-17522 GCA_034693365.1 Liacarus xylariae
TTTATTAATAAACTAATTTATTTGACTAATATTTTTACAAAATTATTGATTAAATGTTTAACTGTATGTGACTATTAAACTGAAGTCATCTTATAAAATGTAAAAAATGTTTCTTTTTCTTACACGTCTTTTGTTTATAATCTACACATATAGTATAAATTTGTCTGAATTATGTAATTCTGTGAAAGAGAAAAAAGTGTAATATTTGCAGATATTTCTTACAAAACATTTCAAAATAAAACAAATTTGGAACTAGCGTGCCAAATTGTCCTGAAAATTTTTTCCTGAACCCTTCCCGTAGTCTTAATTTTCAATCCCTTCTCTTCCCGTTCCTATGAGAAAAATTGTCACTCCCGTCCCGTTTTCTTCCCATTCCCACCTCATAACCTATTACCTATCCTTATTTCAAAATCTCGATGACTAAAAACGGGACGGAATGAGAATCCCTTTTACTAAAATTCAATCCCTTCCTATTCCCGTGAGTCAATAGTCACTGTCGTTCGCCTTAAAAGATTGGGATGGGAAGGGAAATTTAAGGGAATAGGGATTCCCGTTTCGCACACTATTTGGAACCAAAGGAAAATATATAAAACAGAAAAATATAACTGAATTAAGTCTTTATTTATTCTTAAATAAAGAAAAAACAATAATGTTTTGCACACTTTTTTCTGCAAAAGAATTTTATAATACTTTTATGGATGAATTGACTTTGCGATCAAAAATATCGATAAAAAAAGTTTTTAAGGTTGAGATTATTGGAGTTACGGTATTATACAATACTGTTGTGTATAATATCAAAAAAAAGAATATAATAAAACTCAAGAATAATATATGAAAACAAAGGTTTTATTATATTGAACTAAACTATTACTAAATTTCCTGCAGATATAATATAATAAAATGGTTGAAAAAGAATTGTATAATAAAGAAGTGAAGAAAAATATTGTTTTTGGGATAGCGTGACGGTTCACATGCAATCAGTTAATACTGGGCTATACTCTATGTGTCCGACAGCTATAAGTCCAATAGAAATATATTGAATGATATGAAACGATAGTTTGCACAACAGAATCAATAGATAGAGTAGAAAAATATTTCATTAAATTCTATAATTATTTTAACGCAAAAACAAAACAAAAAACCAATAAAAACTTTTTCAATTGAGAGACAAAACTTTTTTGTTTTAATGAACATTTAATTATCTGTTTTTGTGGTAAATTTAGTGTTAGTCTTGTTTTGATCTAATCCAGACTCAGTTGTGTTATTGCTATTGTGTCTAACTTTTCGTACTCTTTTAATGAGTAGTTTTTGTGGTACTGTTTGACTCTCGGCATAGAGTAATCCGTGGCCAGAGTTTTGTAGATCAGAAGTAAGTCTGTGATAGTCAAAGGGTGGCTGACTTTGATCTAATGGTATTTCTAAATGATTTATTGGATTAACTGAAGGCAAATATTTGTTGTGTACGCGATATAAATCCTGGTTTATTCCATAGTTGAGTACAGATGAGTGACAATCGACATTATACCACCAGTCGCACACCCGGGTCTTCTGGTTGAAGAGAGTGCCGTTCGAACAGAGGAACCGGTCGTGGCGTCCATCCAATTGGCAATAGTGCCAGACCTGAGTGTCAGAAATGGGATACAATATAAGAGAATTGAGTTTTGAATCAAGCAAAAGAGCAGGGGTATAGCCACGGGGGTATAGCCTAAATACCCTCTGACTTTTTGGCAATTTTCTCAAAATACTCCCTCTATACCCCCTGACTCGGCCGACCTTGGCGACCCCTGCAAAAGAATGAACCATAAGGCAAAGTGTATTGTATTGTATGAAAAGTGGAGAGGAATGCAAATAAATTTCAATTCTTCTAATTTATGGCTACAATAATCAAATGTAAATATCTCTCTATTATATCGTAATATTCAATATAATAGAGAATATAATAAACTACTCATTCCTCGGCCGCAGAATTGTGTTGAAAGCTATTTCTCTATTAACTTAACTTATATTTCGTTTATATTTAAGTTAAGGTTTCTATTTGTTTGAGCAGTGGATCGCGTGATTGCCGTTGAAATGAAACCAGTATTAGGAGTGGACTGAGTCTGACTTCGCCCACACGTTACTGTAGACACTGTTCTGTTAGCGGCAGTTAAGAAGTTAAATGTAAGCAAAAACCACTTTCTCTTTCACACAACGATATAACTAGACTTAAAACTTCGTGACTCACAGAAGTGGTGATAATAGCAAAGTATGCAATAATTTATCTCATATTCATATTTCATCGTCACATACAGACTGTGCCTTCCCTTCCTCTGCATTACTTCACTAATACCGCAATACTGTTCCTAATGATTGACCTATTCTAGTGGCGCACCTTTAATGAGTGAATTATTGTAAACTTACTTTCATTTAAAACACGAGTGAATTATTAACGATTGATAACAAAAAATATAGTAATAATAATAATTTTTATAGATTTTAATCAGTGTTTGACTCTTAGCTCTGATTAATTCTACATTTGTCTCTAATATGCATACCTTTCCCTATCCTTTCCCTATTAGAACGGTTACACGGCTTACATAAGTCTTATGTAATTAAATATTAATACGGCTTATGTTTCACATCAATACTTAAACTCAAACATTATATTAAGAAATACTAAAAATAAAACTGAAAATACTGTATAAATAATAAATCAAAAGAATTTCAATTTTATCTGTACTTTCAATTCGGTCTCTAATTATACGAAATAAGATATTTTACAATAACTTTAAAATCTAAAAATAAGTTATAGAAAAAATTTAATTATTATGTTCTCTGTTTCTAAAATGTTATTAATATATAATATATTGAAAAAATGTTAAAAATTAAAGAGAAGTCAGACAAACCCTGGCTTTTATTTTTAATATTCAAATCTGAGAACTGACTGTATTTGCAATAAGAGATTGGAATCGCTGTCAAAAGCGATTATACAATTGAAAACTGTTGTTCAGAATAAGAAAAGTTTTTTATATTCATTATTATATTTTCGATATTGTTATTCATTTGATTGAATTGAAAAAATTTAGAACATTTTCGAGCCATTCATTCATATATACAGTTGTAGACTTCAATTATATGTATTGTATTGTATTCTAAGGTATCTATTATTGTATTTATTTTGTTGAGAATTAATTTCCTGAGACTATAATTGAATTCATTATAATTGTGTTTTTTCTCCGTTAAACTAATTTACGACTCAATCGATATATTGACAAATAATATATTCAAATACATCTGTTCTCAGATCAGAGTTTAATTAACCTTTAATTAAGAAGTGATGAATTTTTCATTTCAAAACAATTAAGTTTTAATCTATTTTGAAATAAACTCAAATAATTATTCGCAATACTATTTTGTCTTTAATGATTCACTAAAACGAGAGCAAAGAAGTAATGCATTAAATTTATTGATTAGTTTTAGTTTTAGAGACGAAGTCTAGAAAAATGCAATTAATTCCAAGACTTTGTCTTAACTTAGATTAAAGAAATCAATAAATACTCTATTCTTTAAACACAGACACAAACAAACGAATTATTGGTAAAACGACAGACAATTCCGCATTCAATTCACACAAATCTTCCTTCGATTCATTTGAATAATTAAATAAATCATTGTTCGGCCCTTACCTGACATCCGGCCTCTATGTCGGCGTAATATCCGGGCGAATGATTGCACTTGAAATTAGTGTATGGAATGGCATTGTAAAGCGGATAGTCCTTCCACGGCGTGCCCGGAATGCCAGGGATATAGTGGTCGGTGGAAGGACCGTAACCTCTATGTCCTTCACTGGTGTATGCATTATAGGGTTCATAACCTCGATGTTCATGTTCAACGTGTAGGACATGAGGGGGTGTTATATGTGCAGAGGCATAGGCTACAGGTTTCACCTGTGCCTCCAACTCATCACTTATGTCCGGTTTGTACTGTGACAGCGACTCCATTGGCAGAGCTGGTGGCAGTTGGACGGGTAGATAACCCTTTAATTGATCTTTGGGGTCATCCCTATAAAGCGGAATATCAGAGCCGTAGTGTTTGGGCATTCGTTGTGCGCCATAAAGCGATTTGGCTGTCGGGCCGTAATTACCAGAAGTATCTGTGAGTATAATTGGCTCATTCAGAGGCAGTGCCTGTGTTAGAGGTGCCGGCAATTCATGTAAAGTGTGTTCTTCAGCAATCACTTTGGGATAATGTGTTTGCACTTCAATCGGTGCCAAAGCGTATTCGTAAGTGCGATAACTTTCCTACAGAAAAGAGTTCAATGAATTGAATTAGATTTGAATGATTTAATGTAGAAATTGGTGACAAAAAAGCTTTTAAATAATTACAAATTATAGATAATAACACGATTTGATGGCTTAGTATGTGTTCGGATATGCATTCAATAGACATATTTCGTGATTACAACAAATTTATTTATTTCGATCGAAGCATTAAATACATATGAATTATAATATATTTAAATAACAATACTTTCTATAATAGAGTAGACAACAAAATAAGTTATAATTCTTATTCAAAATATTTAAATGATTGCCTCAATTATAGGTATTTGTGTTTAGTTTATAATTTGTTTCTCATTCCAAAAAAAACCAAATGTATCTCAAAGTTAGGGATGTCCAATGAGGGCAGGGTTATAGCCAAAATTTCCAGAATACCTCCTGTGATGAAAAAACGAGGTCCACCTTAGAAATTTTGAGAAAAAGGTGTCTTTTCGAAAGTATTCTGTGAAATTCTGTTTAAATTCTTAGAAAAATGACAGAATTTTGTCAAATTCTTGTTAAATTTGACCATATTTAGTTAGGTTCTTACACAATTCATCATAATTTGGCTGAATTGTGTTAATTCTGTTTAATTCTTGCAGAATTGATCGAAATTCCGTTAAATTATGACATTTTTAATTTTTGAAAAATTTGACCACTATAAAATTCCTACTTTATACTCCCTGTGTTTTTAAGGCTCTTATCTGCCTCCTATAGCCCCTAATTTTGAGGTATTTGGGCATCCCTAATCAATATTTTCTTTTGCTTTTATCAAATTATAATACATTTAGTTTTATTAATAATAACTTTTTTACACTATAATACATCAAACATGTCATTAGCACCTAATCTATTGAGACAGATATTTAGCCAAAGATTTACTAATAAATTGTGTTTTGATAGGTATTACTGAAAAGCTCTTTCATTTAGATTAATATTTAATTAACTCAATGTTGAGATTATATCAATTTGTTAACGAACTTAAAATAACAAAATTCTCGGCCAAATAATTATATGACTATAAAGAGTCAAAAATTAATTCTAAATCCATATACAGTACTGAGTATTAATTAAAACTAGAATATTGAGGTGAAAAAATTGAGTCCAATGCTAATTATCATAATATGTAGATCATTTAATAATCACATTTTGATACTATTATAATATACATAGATTGCAATGTTTTACAATACCTCATAGGAATTAATTATTGAAAAATTAATTTGATTAATAGTTACTCAAAATCTGGGAGTGAAGTGCATGTGATTTATGAGATTTATGACAAGAAAGAAAGTAAAAAAGATTGTTACACTTGTACTAAAATATTAAGTTTCGCAAATCGATAATTCAAGACATAGTAAAACAATAATTTGAATTAAAAAACAATACAATTTGTTGGCCTTTTAACAAATTCAAGTCAATTAAATGAACATGATAAAAAATTCTAATAAATCAAAATTATATTAAAATGTTTTCTGAGTTAAACAATAAGATATGATTCAAATATCGACAGCAAATCCTAATTGGAGTAAAAGTAATAAAACAATTACAACAGAATTTGATAAACATTTTGAATTCAATCTCAATTTTTAATATATTTTTATTTATTTTTTGGCCAAGAATTTAATCGTTAAAATTTTTTCTTACTTTTGTTATGATATTAATTGTCT
Organism: Liacarus xylariae; assembly: GCA_034693365.1. NCBI lineage: Eukaryota > Metazoa > Arthropoda > Arachnida > Sarcoptiformes > Liacaridae > Liacarus > Liacarus xylariae. The sequence continues at coordinate 5,969 of JAQFXN010000955.1, forward strand.
TTAATCACGTCTAATATTAATAGCATTTAAAAAAATATCTGCCATTTAATGATCTTATAATTCGAGTTATCATTTAATCAAAAAGGAAAAAAATGGCAACTCTTGAGTAAATGTATGAAAGAGTTTTAGTATTTGATTTGTGGGGAAGAAATTTTTTTTCTCTTAAATTATAACTTCTAACTAGTTATAGATTGAGTTTTTGTATTGTACTTATCTATATATAAAATCTAATAAATGATATCCGAAAGACAGACCAATGTTTGCTTAATATATCATTTGTAGTGAATCGGGAAATAGATTTTTATTGTTTTTCTATTCGAGAAGAATAGAGAGCCCAACGGTTCTTGAGTGGCAATAAATATGAGAACAGTCGCGCTGTCATTAAAATAGATAAAACCCCCGATGTTTTGATTAAGTATCACCGCTTCATAATAGGCTTTTCAATAGGATTTTTTTTATTAATCACTTATTAATCATAATTCATATGAAATATCAAAATCAAAAAAAAACTTTCTAAAAACTTATGCATACTTTAAAATAAACTACAACTTACATGAGTATCCAGGTCTTTCTTCTCCGACTTAACGGATTCCGTGGCATTTGTTGAGTTAGTTTTCGTTGCACTTTTGGATATTCTTTGTCCGAATTCCTCTTCACAGTTGACAAAACAAATCGCTTTAAATAACAAATTGAATAACAATTTAATTTTAAAACAAATATATTATTCAATAGATATCTTCAAAGGATATTATTTTGAATATTCTATTAAATGTCACTTTAAGACCCAAAAAAGGTATAATAAAACTTACAAATAATCGTAAAAAGAATAAAAATTTTCATTTTAAAAGCTTTTTCGTTATAATAACATAAGTTTTCAATACAATCCGATGCTTAATATTATTATTATTATTCGATTCTTTATATAATAAAAGATTTGTAATAAGAAATGAAATAAATTGCTTTCTATTGAGAAGAATATCCCCAGAAGTCAATCACTTTCTCTTTTATTGCTAACAAATGTAGGAATTGTGAAAACTATTGTAATTATTATTAAGAGAACAATTCACAAAAGTGTTTTTCATATTAACTCCTTTATGGAAAGACATTAACTAAACTCATACGAGAAGTAAAACTTCATTTTAATAAAATGAATTGTTATTGCATTCACTTTTCATAACAGACACTCCCATTGGAGTAATAATAACCGATATTTTTTTATATTAGTTTAAAAGATATGTACATTTCATGCAGACCTAAAACCCCTACTTCTAAATACGAGTCTGAATACGAGTTTCATTTGAGAATTGAAAGCGAATAAAAACGCGAAAATGTGGAGCAATTTCTTTACATTCAGTTTCTTATTTTGCTTTTTTGCCTTTGCCTTCACTTTAGAAACCTTTTCTCTTTTTATTTTTTGAGGTTTGGTTTCACAGACTCTTATTCTTTAGTTTAATATTTTTTTCTTGTATTCTTCTAAAAGAGATAAAGTGCTGAAACTTTTTTTCCTAATACTCTATTTTGTGCTTAACATCTAATCCGCCCTCCTTTTAACGATGGATTATATGAATGCTTATCACAAATCGAAATTTAAAAAAATTCTAATATATATTTCAATATGTGAGGTGTTTGTGCATAACTAACTGTTTTCCCATTTGTTCTAATTGTATTAAAATTATGTATATTTTATTCGTTGATAAATATTTCCGCTGATAAGCAACAAATGAGTTTTCACTTTTAATATTCATTGATTAATATCTCAGAATTCATTAACAATTATATGGATTACGAATATTTAGTATTGAATTATTTAACAATAAAAAAGTAAAACAAAACAACAAAAATTGTTGAAATGATTTTTGTCAAATTCATGTTTAGATCATTGGCCGGAATCGCAATTCAGAACCAATTATGATATTTAAGCATAGATTTAGGTAATTAGTGCAGAAGGAGTTCTCTCAGCTCTTATAATGAGTGATAAAATGCATTCAATAGAGTAATAGCTCTACAATTGATGCAATCAATCAATAAATATCATGTTTTTATACTTTTTTATATTAAATTTATTTTTCAAACAATGATTGTTTTCAATCGTAACTAATTTATGAAATGATTAATCAAAACGATTTCTTATGCGCACAAATCATTGTTAAATGCAATTACAAATAATTATTTGACTCGATTTTCAATTAAAAGTTTATTTGTTTTAATACTGTATTTCCTTTTTATTAATAAAAGTATTTTTTATTTTATATTTTTAATAATCTTTGAAATCAATTGATATAAATTGTCTCTTTTAATGCCATATATTCTGTAATAATATTTATGTCAGTTTTGTTTGCAATTCCTTTTTAAAAAATAAAGAAACAAGTTCAAATAATTTTTTTTAAATACATTCTCGTGATTTTTTTAAAAAAAACTAATTTTGATCAATAAATTTAATGAGAAATAAAACTTGAGTTATAGATATTCAGATCAAAATGAAAAATAAAAAATGCTTTTATAGTCAGAATATTTTTATTTTATTTTGAGATTTAAAACCATATTTCCTAATCCAACCCCTTTTTATTTTAATATTTTTTTACTAATATAATAAACGATACCCAAGCTTAGCATGTATAAATACAAGTGATCTAGGCGTGTTGCTTTCTAGTACTGTTTTATAAATTATGTGGGGGTGAATCCAAATTATCAGACACTATTGTGCGTTTATTCCTTCCTGATTTTATATGGATGACATTTTCCTTATACTACCTTGCGTATGCTATAGAATTCGGTCATTCAAAGCAGTTCAACATAAAAAATGCCAGTTTTACTGACAGATCTAAAATTGAATTGTATTGCAATACATATGATAAAAGATTGAATTAATAAAATTAGCATTGGATTGAGTTGAATGAACAATAATCGAGTTATCAGTTTTAAATAATATTTTCAATATATTTTAGTAAAAAAAAATTGAATTTAAATTCACTGAATGACTGATTTTTAAAAATGAGATAACTAATTATATCACATGTGAAATATATTACCATATTAATGGACTGCATCTATAAAAAACAATTAATAAAATAAAATTTTTAATTAATTTTACTAAAAAATTAATTTAATATTTGAATAAAAAGTTTTGTTAGAGTTCTACGAATGAGTGAAATACTGAATACAGTTTATAACTTAATTATACAAGTTAATTCTAAATAATTTTTATAAACATAGAGACAAATATATTATTAAAATATGTTCTGTTATAAAATCAAGATTAAAACATCAGAGAACGTACTACTGTTATGTGATACAGAGCTTCTGATACAAAGTTACTCTTTGGGAAATGATCAATAAAATTTTTTCAATAATTTTTGTAAATATTTTTTTAATTGAGAGATTGAAAATTTTGAATGAAGCAACTCTAAAGAGAACAATAAATAATCATTTTTCTCGATGATTTAATTAAGAGATACTTTTCAGATAAATTCTACAATAAGTGGTACTCTTTGTGTTTCAAATTCAATGTGTTGTAGCATAAAATAGTTAATCAATACGCGTCCCTGTACCTATTTAATGTCAATATCGAAATTTACTTTGGTCAAATTTATTTTCATCATTGACTATTTTTAGTAAAGTTATTAAAATGTTTTTAATAACTTAATATACCCCATTCTCATAATATATGCTAGTTTATATTCATATTGTTATTGTTCAAAATTTACAGTCATATACTGAAGGAAACTCTTTGTTCGACTAGTATTTCATTACCATTTTATTGATTTAATTAATTATATGAAACAATTAGTTTATTTTTGAATATTATTATATAATTCCAGTTTTCATCACATCTTAATTTCATCATATCGTGAATATTTATATCAATATTATGAAAAACATGGACAGCGGTGGCCAAGCTTTTAAAGAAAAGATAATTTCCTTTCTTGTTATGATATTAACTTTAGTTGGGAGGGGTGGGAGGGGTACTTGGGATAAATATGTATTGTAAACTCATTTAGAATTAATTTAAACATGGTTAATTATGTTGAATATATCTAAATGCTCAATTCTTATTTCAAGAATTTTACAAAAATAAGATTAAAATCAATTGAATTCAACTATATTTTTCATAGAATAAGTATAATTAAACAGAATATTCTTCATTACTAATGATTATGTGAATGAAGCAAAGAGTGAAGAAATCAGAGGCTAAAGCATAGGAATGTATTTCGGGTCTCTATCTCTAGTGGCCATCACTGAGTCTTAATAAATGAATTTTTTCTTATTTTAATTTGCATTTATGTCATTAGCTTATGAATAATAATATAATTCGTGTTATAATTAAAAAAGTGTTTCTCATAATAAAGGCTTATCTAAGAGTACAGTAAAAGAAATATTTGAGAACTCTTAAGCATATATTAATGGATTTGCATTCCTTGTAATCCAGTTATGATTACTAAAGTATTGCTAAACAATCTTTTTGTTTGTTATAACTTATATGATGTGAAAATGTTTCAACGAATCCAAATATAATTGAAATTGAATTTTAAATTACTTTTTTCAGTTCCCATTAAAAAATCGCTTCTTATTTATTAGTTTAGAATTTATTAAAAAGCAAATTATGTGAAAACTTTAATTATTTATATATATTTTTTGTCAAATAAATAGCGATAAATAAAAAATAAAAGATTAGGTTTTGTATTAATTAAGAATATTATTATTTAATATAAAAATTAACGATACTTTAGGCCCAAATAGTGTGTGAATTTCAATAAATCACTTTATGAGGAAAAATTGCTTTCATTTCAAAACATTTTTTTTGCATTTTTTTCGCACAGAGGCTTATGTTATCTATCAGTATATCATATGTATTGATTAAATAATTGATAGATTGAATTACTGGAGCTATCGGTAATAAATCTATTATGAAATCACTTCTGAAAGTTTTTCTGACTCAACACAAAGTTTTGAAAAAAATAAATCAATTTTTCAAATACAAGAAAAGAAAAATTATATCATTATATAAATCATCAAATATTTTATGTACACTTTATTTCATTGTTTTATTGTTCATTAATCAAAAGTTATGTCATATCAGTTATAATTTTTCACTCTTTCATATTTTTATTTTTTGTTAATTTATTTTAAAAATAATAAAAAACAACAATAATAACAGATTTTGATGAATGAAATTTAAATGAGATATGATTTTAAGGCAATAAAACATTGGATATAATATTTCATATCCAACACTAAACAAAATATAGAAATATTAAACTTGAAATCTTAATCTAATATATGCTTTGAATTTATTTGAATATTTCGTGAATAAATTATAACTTCTATGAATGAACTGAACAATGATTTCTATTATAACAAACAAAATCTCTTTAAATTTGAAGTCCATATCAAATTAGAACTGTTTGTTATGATATCAGCTTTAATAGCAATAATAATATAATAATAATTAACATTTCTGACTAACTTTTTTAGCTAAACTGTTAACAATTGATTCTGAAACGTATGGGTGCGGTAACTAAAATATACCGCTTTTCTCCACAAAAGCACACATCGATTGTATAATTTGTGTAATCCATAAAAAATTTATTGCTATTATTTTGTCAAAACTTTTTTTGAAACTTTTCTACATTTAAATCATTATCGCACACAAAATGGGTTTTTCTATAGATAAAAGTAAAATTTAAGCACATTTTTTTGTTATAACAATAAATAGGACTTTCGTGTGCTTTGATTATTCGTGTGCTAATGACAATATCTTCAGGTTGTTATCATTTTTCTGCTTTCTTTACTGCCCATTACCACTATTACCACTAAATAAAAGTTTTCATTGACTCTTTCACCAAAACCTTTTTGGGGGAAATAAAATGTTTGATTTAATCAAACCGCTAATTACAATCATAATTGTTATTTATCACACGTTTTTCGTTTTTATCTAGTTCTTTTAATTACAAATCGCTTTGTCCATTTGTATAGGGAAAAAATCAACCTTCCATTAATTTCAAGAGTGACTAAAATAATTACTGAAATCTAACAATAATATTAAATATAAAGAAATGATCAATTTTAATATAGTTTATAGTATGATAGTTTGTAAAAACGCAACTAGTTTGTTTAAATATATTAGATAATTATTTTGAATTATTTACTACACTATATTTACCTCCGCTATTGCTCTGCGAAGAAAAAAGGAGAATATAAATTCATTTGCACTCACCCTCATCGCCGTCACCCAACCTTCTTTATAGGTTTAGAATAGACTTGATTACCTACGCCACCTCTACCCATTTCCTTCATAGGTTTGGAATGGGAACCTATGAAAATTCAATGGGTGGTAATCTTTGATGATCCTATGGGATAGGAAACTATGAAAATATTTTATCAAACTTATCAATAATAAAGACGACATTTTGGACCAATTAACATTTTTCAGATAAAGCGGCGATATATAATTAATGGCCCATTCTTGTTTGAGGTAATCAATTGATTGCGAAATCAAAAATTGCATTTTTAATTTACTTTATTATATAATTATTGCGATAATTACTTTAATTTAATTTTGATGAAATGAGTTTCAATTTAATAATATACTGAACCATCGATTATAATCTAAGTTTATTTAAATTTTCTTAATGTTTAAAAAGAAAATTTCACTCTGTATTAGTTTAATATTATTTTGTTTCTATTTTATAGAGAGTTCCTATTGAATGGTTTTTTCAAACATTTAGAAAAAATACTCTTTCCTATACCTCTGGGAATCGATTTTCCATTTCTGTTTTATATAAGCATTTCATAATTGATTTGCAATAAAGTGTCGAATATAGAGTCGAAGATATTTTATTTTTCAATATGAGGAAATACAGAAATACTTTCTGTTTGACACTAGGATTGATATAAGCGTTAAAGTCTCTGTCGATTTGAAGTCTAGAAATATATCTTTTAGATTCCTAACACAGAATAATAGTATAAAAAGGGAATTTTCTACTGTCGGTCATAATTTGACTGAAATGATCGATTGAATAATCCATTAAATTATTAATTAAAGTGAGACTCAAAATAAACATTTGAGCGAAAGATAGGATTGAATGAAACACAAAAAATATTCAATTGCTTGAAAGGCATTATACAAAAACAAAATACGATTTTCGTTAATATAAAATAGCATTCGTTCGCATTAGAGTCTCTAAACAGGACAAGAATTGAATCTTGTCTTGTATTTTCCTGCAATTACAAGGCAAAGTTTCACCCTGTCCCGTTACACGATAAAAAAAATTAGCAGAATTAGCAGCATTTTTTGTCTTTTTAGCATGCTTTATAGCAATTATTTACAATTATCACTAAATTAGAAATACCATAATTTGTAAACAATATCTTCAATTATAAAATTAGGTTTTTTTTAATATAAAAAGTTTAAATAACTTTAAGTTAAAGGTGGCCAAAGACCTCAAAGTCAGAAATATATAGGCAAGGGTAGCCAAAGAGGTATAGCTTAAAAGATGAGATTTTGCAAAATACTCCCCCTGGCTTTTTTGTACCGGAGGAAAAAAATTTTCTTGTACATTTACTCCCTTACATGTGCATATTTCATATTTTGAAATTTTGTATACCCAAATTTTTGTAGAAAATAGTTTTATTTTTGTGCAAAAGCTGTACAAATGATTTATTTGTTTAACATTAATGTCTTTCTATTCTCAAATTTCAGTTATTATTATTTTAATAGAATTTATTCTGAAAATTGAAAATATTGTTCAATTCAATGAACATTAAAAAATAAATAAATGATTTATAAAATTCGATTCCATTGTAGGTCTAAAACTCTAATTTAATTATATTCACATTCTTATAGAGTTCTAATTCTAATTCCAGTCCTTATACACTCAAAGACAGTTCTTAAATCACAAAAAAATAAAAGATGTCTCAGATTATGATTAACTCAAAGTAAAAATGTGCTCTAATTGTTACTATTGTTTGAAATATAATACTTTTTTGACAAATAGTATATAACTCTATAACAGAGATAGTCAAGGTGGCCGAGTCAAGGGTATAAGCAGGGGTATTTTGTAAAATCTCAGTCAGAGTTATATCATAAGATTTAAATCTTGATTTCCCTCTCCTCCTCTATCGATTTAATTTTTATTCTTGCTAAATCTCGTATAAGTCCAAATGCCCTGGCACAATATTGCAACTTTATTTTTTTATGGTCTCGTCATCCCTGATATAAATAGAAATAATTTTATATAAAAAAAATTCTAAAGTCTTTTTGATTAATAAGTTTTTCTTAATAAAAATTTTAGCATACGAGAAACAAGAAATCCAAACAGAAATCAATCTTACAATTTCATCTTTAACTTGTAGTAAGATTGAACTTTTTATAGTTGAACTTGAATATTTTTCATTTTTCAAAGCGACCTAAGATAGGTCGTTCGAGTAGGTGCAACATAGACTCTATATTTGAGTGACATGAGTAAGAGTTTAAAATCTAGTAATGAACATGTTTCACTTTTATTTATCTTAAAGTGTTTAACTTTAACTTATATATTTTGACTAACATATGAACGACAACCAAATGTAAATATCCAATGAAAACTGAGTCATTCATAAAAACACTTTATGGCTTTGTTATTATTAATTATTTGATATTGAAAATCAGTTATCGGTCAAATAAAATAACATAAAGCATAACAATAAAAGTAAAAAAGAAAGATTGTCATTTTTTAAAAAATCTTTATTAACATGAGTTATTCAAAATTAAATTACACTAAAATTATGTCCACCAGTTTGGAAAAATAAGATAATATTCATATAAAGTTCATCAATGAACTTATATAATTTACTAATATTACTAATAGTCAACTTTAAAGTTGTTTATGTTTACAAATTCATTGATATTAATAACACAACTCAGCCATTCATTTGCAATACAATCAACAGTACTGGAACTGGAACTTGTATATTAATTTATAGTGCAAGCATACTGCAAGTTGAAGATGAAATACAGCACGATCTACTCTTGCAAGATTGATTTCTGTCTGGATTTTTCGCTTCTCATATCTACTAATATAAGAATTTTTTATCTGATGTCTTTCGAAATACAGTTACAAATATATGAAATACTGTATATAATAAAGTGTAATAAATATGTTTTCATTAATCATTCGTTATTACATTAGTTACACATTTGCGGGGACTATGCGAAAGGGGACTATAGGAGGAGATATTCTTGAAGAAATTAGCGGTCAGAGAGCTTTTTATGTCAGACCTCTGGCTGTTATTCAAATCAATTTTTCAAGTCAGGGTTGTATCAAATCCCTGTTCATTGCAATATTCAAATCAATTTCAATATAAAATGGATTAATTGGAGAGAAATAAAATCAAAAGTCAATTACAATAAATTATTAGTTTTTGGATAATTTTATTTTTGAACACAATTTTAAGTGAATAGAAAAAAATAATTATATAAATAATGCCACAAAATATATTCAATTTGTTTATTAAACTAGAATTCCTTTCCCGAACAATAGGAATAACAAAAAATAAGAGCAAATTTCTTAATCATTTTCTTACTCTGAATTACGACTTCTCCTACACTGAATCCACTATCGATTGATTAGTAATTCAATATAATTGTTACGACTTGTGACTGATTTTCTATAGGGAATAGAAAGGACACATTGTTGGCTAATCATTAATTATTTTCTTCTTTTCTTCCGAATCATTCAAACGATATGTTATTCAAGAATTTCTATGAATAAAATGTGATTTTTCTATAGATTTTAAAATAAATCGCATAATAAACAAATTATAATTTGAGTGAATTTTATTTCGCATATAATTTATAGTAGTTTTATCCCAAAAGTATAATTAATTGTAGTGGAAAAAACTTCTTAAAACTCATCATTTATTTTTAAAAACATGTTTTCTTAACGGAAATCAAATAACTTATGAAAAATATTTCAAAACAACTCCCTTTTGTGTTTATTTGTAGAAAATATGAAATTTTATTTATTTTTTTTTAAAGTGCTCCATTAAAGTTTTTGTGGCTTACAGTATGCAAAGTTTGCATTTTAATAAATGGGCGATAATTTGTTATAATTTTATTTGATTAAAATATGTCTCGATGTGTATAATAAGAAAATAATCGCTAATTTTTTGCTCTATAAATGCAATTATAACTGTAGTTATAATATACGGTAGTTATTCACGCCTTCACTAAATTATGAAAAATAAGAAAATTATATAAAAATAAATTTTAAGTCAAATATATGTAAATATTTTGAGTCTAATTTAAACTTAATTTAGAAAAATCTATTAAAATAAATGCAAAAATACTAGTTAATTTTTTTGTTGCTCCGAATCAATATTCGTGACTTTGATTGCGCAATCTTCAAAAAAATAATGTTGAAAATTTGTTGATTTTCTAATCAAAATTGCACATTTAACTATTTGATTTCCAATTTAATTTAAAAAAGCAAACAAACAGAAATATTAAAATAATTATAGATTTAAGTTATTTGTATAGCACTTGATTTCAATAAGTAAAAGCAATCATTTTGTAAAAGAATAGCAATTTACTATTAGAAATAGATTTTTACTATATACTATTACAAAATAAAAAAAGTAGCAAGCATTTCAAAATGTGTTATTTTAACGTTTTGCATTAATAGAATATTTAGGGATAAATTAGACTTAAGGCTATACTTTAAGGACGCCCATACAGGTAGGGGGAGGGAAGGGTAGTTTAAAAGTAGACTATAATAAACGCTGGCGGGGGGGGGGGGTTAAACTTGGACGTCCACTATTAATTATTTGAAAATTCAAAATTACATATTTTAATATCAAAATTAATTTTAGTGTTGTTACAGAAATTAATTGAAATGCGAAAAATGAAATTTACCATTCTCTTTCATTATTTCCTTCGTAAATTAAAGTTTTAATACCGTAACAAATTGTAAAGCATCAATGATAAATTTTCAATAACATACTGTGTTTCCTATAAACTTTGACCAAGTTGGCAGAAATATGCTTTTTCTGTGACTTAGCTTTACTGTATTATTAATTAAAAGTTGTATATAATTTGTATAATACAGTTTGTCTAGTTTAGGAATCAGTTGATCATTTTTGATAGAACTATTTAATAAATAAACTTTTATATAAAATATTAATTTAAAGTTGTATATAATTTGTATATTTTATTGTAAAAGTTTATTTATTAAATAGTTCTATCAAAAATGATCAAATGATTCCTAAACCAGACAAACTACAGGCTAGAATCACTACATGTACCTGCAATATGCAAATCCTATTACAGTATACAGCAGTTCACTGTGAACTTGAATAAAGACTTTGAATGCATTTTTTAGTTATTCATAAGAAAGTTAGAAAATATTGTTTATTTCATTGCTATTGTTCAAGAAATTAATATACAAAAATAAATTATCATTTGTGAATAAATTCCTTCATAAGACGCTTGAGATTAACCACAGTATATATGAGAGAGAATTAGTTGTTGACTGACAAGTATAGAAACATTGCAATAATAGTCAACAATTGTTTAGCA
>JAQFXN010000956.1:0-17521 GCA_034693365.1 Liacarus xylariae
CCCAATTTCTCATTATTCAAGCGATACACAGATTTTATGGGTATCCAAGGTTCACGAGTGAGTGCTGATTCCTCCGCAACCTTCACTAATCTCGGGTGTAACCCCTTTAACTTGATAATAATCTAACTTATTAAGTAGATAATATAAATGAGAAAATTATATAGATAACTTTAAATGTCTTCTGCATCATCACCATCATAATTGCAGAATGTTAATCATTTGATATTTTTCAATTTTATATTAGAAAATCTTAACTAAAATTGATATATTATAAGATGAAATTTTTGAATTTGTCCAGTATTCTTAAATATTTTGTTAAATTGTAAAGATGATATCGTTTTTCATCATCAGAGGAGGGGATGTTTTGGTTATACCCCAATTGGTCACCCCTATTTAATACCTGATTTTAAAATGCAATGGGTTTATCGAACTTTGATATAAAATTTAAATGACCCATTTTATAAACATCTCAACGCATCTTTGTATTGAGTGCATTGAGTAATGACAATATTTTTCTTATACCATAATGAACTAAATTGAGCATTAATAGTGAGATAAACACATCTTAATTAAATATTGAAAGAAATAATAAAACACGAATAACTTGTTCATAAATAAATAAAATTTATAAGAATTGCTCTTTACATTTCAAATGAAAAATTTTAATATATTTAGAATTTATTTAAAGAAAAATATTATTTATAATGAAATGTAAGTAAAAATTTAGTTTACAATTTACAATATATTTTATTTACTATTTATTTTGGCTAAAATTCATTTGTGAGATTAACCAAGGTATAATAATAAGGATTTTTAATATAATCTCATATTTAATTACAGTATATATTAATATAATATTCAAATGTCATTCTTGGCTTATTTCTAATTAACATGATATTTAAAGCAATAGTTTTAAGAATAATAATTTATTTTCTATTGCCATAAACTCCTGATCTTTTAAAAATGCACAGATAAGGGGTAAATAATCTATTATTTCTCTTAATGTTATTATATTTGATTAATCTGCGAACGACAGTTAAATATTAGTTTGAATGATAAGTTAGTCATTGATTTAAAGTTTTTTCAACAAAATTTTTATTTCAAATTATTTGTTATTGAGATTTAGCTTTCGATAAAGATTTCGTTGAAATGTGAATCAGAGTTTAGTTTTTAAACAAATAAAATTATATTTTCTAAGAAAACAGTAATAATTTTTTGAATAATCAAGCAATTTCTAATTACCTTAATCACTTAATCCCATTAATTATAATACTATTAATTGAATCATTAAATAAATTTAGACATCCTAGTTCTAGCTTGTAACTTTTACATATTGATGCTATTAATCTATTTCATAGTGAAATATTTTTCTATTTAATACAGCATTATATACAGCACTTCTATTAATTTGTGCAACAATTGATGGAATTGTAGGGAACAGTGGTTGTATCTATGATGTCATCACAAATCAACCATGCGAAATATATGATAGAAGGTAACCTAGTATATTTTTATATGATGTTAAGTAATTAAGATAATAAAACCATAAAAGATTTAAAAACTTCATTAAAATGTTAATTAAAAACAGATAGTTTATGTAAAATATTCAAAATACTCCATTCGATAATTTAGTTAATACTAATAATAATTTTAGGACATTTTTCAGAAAGTATCAAGTAAAAAAGATTACATCTATCTAAGGAATGGCCAATGGGGAGGGGATAGGCAAAATATCTCCTGTCTCCGATAATTGACCAACCCCCCTTTTTTTAATCCAATCCCGTTTTAGGGGATCTTCTCCCTGCACAACCGGAAATTTCAACCCAGCCAGGGATCACTGTTGACTCAGAAGTATGACAGCGAGGATGTGTCACATTGAAAGAACACACCTGGGCCCTCCGTATTGCGAGGCTCGTGGCGACAGCTGTCGTACCAATTGACGACCCTTTGTTTGGGTCCGTGGTCATCATGCCCCACACTAGACCCGACCCAACATACTAAACTCAGAGAGAAAGATTGCTCACCCAGGGCAGGGGTTCGAACTCACTACTCTGTTGCCTATTAAGCAGAGACATGAACCGCATGGCCGTTAGTCCACCCGGCCATACTCCCAGAGTCCCTTTCTAAATATGTTTCCCAATAGCTTTTGAAACAATTCAAGCTATTTCAAGAAAAAAATTTTCTCTAAAATTCTTTGGAAAATGACCAAATTCAAAAAAATTCTGTAAAATATAGTCAAACTCTTTGATTAAGTAATACTCGGAATTTAAGGTTCTCGCGAACTACCTTCCCACAAATTATCATTGGTAACTCTGAATTGAAATATATGGAGTTCAAAAATTATAAATTCATCTTGAAGATTCATTGAGTTTCAATTTTTTTTGCCAAATATTTCTCTTCAAAAATTCTACTTGTATACCTCGAGTCAGTGTCACATTTCTATTCATGAGTGAAAACAATTAACGTAATAGTAAGATAAAAAATAATTAAATAATTAAATGAGCATCAACAATTAATTAACTCTACGGAAACGTCATTTGAATTGTTTGTCTATTTCATACAGAATTATATCTAAATTAACAACAATTAACAGTTCGGTTGTAATTATTTTGCTAATAATAAGATATTATAGATATTTTTCAATTAAGTGTTAAAATATATGGAAATAATAAAGACCTATTTATAAACCTATTTTACACCTTTTTCATTCATTCATTCATTTTCATGAACGCCTTTTGTACCTTTCGATGTAGGTATAGTTCTCGAATGCTATTGCGTCAAGTGCTCGAAACACTTTGTCTCACTCCTTTAGAACAAGATTTGTTCAGCTATTGCTAGCACTGAAGTAAGAACAACTGAGAGCGATATTTGGTGAAAAAGTCTAAATAGACATCACTAGCTGGGCTCGAACCAGCGACCCTTCGTAACAGTAGGGTGAGAACAATGCCTACTGAGCTATCTCCGCTCTCTATTTTACACCTTTCAAACCTATTATAGGACCTAACAGGGTACAATAAAAACTAATTTTTCAATGTCCTAATTAAAATCAATAAACAATGATATATTTCAATAAATGCATTGTTAATTCGGATGGATTTACTAAAATATTGAATATTGTATTTAAATAAAATTATGAAATAAAATATTATTAATAAATCAAACATGGACAAATTCAAAGATTGTTGAGCTATGCAGATTAAATTCCCCCGAGTGTATATTCTTAATCATGATTAATCATTATTCAATGTTTTCTCTAAACCGGTTTTACTGTACATAACTTTGTGTTTTTAAATTTTTTTTATTCAGAACTTTGAACTCTATTTAAATGCTTTTTTACATTAAAGACAAATAAATCTTTTTTAAATTAATTTTAATACTAAAAGAGTTGATTGAAATTAATTAAATGTGAATTAGTTTTAATTGAGAATTAAGTAAAATTAAGCAAATATTGAGAAATATATGACAAATGTGTTGAAAGTGTTCAACAGTTCAAAACAATAAGTTTATCACAAAATGTTCACTCATTTGACGTAATTTATTGAGAGATCTGTTGTTTGTTTTTATAGTTTTGATAAAATAGTTTTGATTATTGAAAGAAAAGGATAAGAGATTTGAAGCAAACAATGGTTTTAATTGCAATTAATTTAATGATTAAATAAATTAATTAAATCTGACTTTAATTGAATTGAATTAATAGTTAATATAATTGTCTGAAAATCATTTGAACCCAAGATTTAAATATTTTTTTTCAATCAAATAGTTATTGAAATAATGGCCGGAATTAAAGGTTTGAATTGAAATATAGAGAAGTTTGACATTAAATGATTGGATAATTGTTTTTAATTGTTATTAACTCTAATCAAAACAATTTGTAATTAATATATATTTTTGTCTCATTTTTTCCAATAATTCCAAAACGACTTTGTCTTCAATTAATACCAAATATAGCGTAAGATTTATTGATTATATTTTGTATACAAAACACATTTCAATGTTTGTAAACAATTGTAATAATGTTTTCTATAATCGGACGACAGTTTAGTTTTGTTGGCATTTTTGGGTTCAGTCGGTATGACATTAGTAGTATTGGGCTGTGCTTTGCCTAACTTTGGACCGTAAGTGATGGACATGTGGTGGTAATAGTGGTGACAACTAATTGTATGTCTTTGTGCACCTGTAGGTCGTGGTGGCCCTTCTTTGTGGTGATATTCTATGTGTTGGCCCCTTTGCCCACAATAATCGCCCGCAGATATCAGGACGACGTCGGCTCAAGTAATGCGTGCAAAGAGTTGGCGCTCTTCTTGACGGCAGGTATAGTCATATCGGCGTATGGACTGCCTATAGTTTTGGCCCGATCTCCTATGGCCGGCCCTTCAATCGTTAGTTCACTTTTTACTTATTCCTTATTTACAACATAACTGAATAACCGGTCGTTTAATATATGCGAACAAAACAAACAGTTTTTTAATTAACAAACTCTTAGACAATAATAATTGATATCTCATTGCAATACATAAGGGATTAGTTATTGCTTTCAGTTCATGCAATCAATTCTTATTAAATTAGTTTTTGTAAGGAATTCGAGAAAAAAATAAGTTTTGTTTCGATTTAAAGTCATTGATTCAATGATTAATATGAATAATAAGTTTTTGTTTTATTTATTAATTTCCATTTGCAGTGAAACAAATGAAAAATAATTGATTTTTCAATTTAAAAAACAAATTATAAAAATAATTGAATCGAAACTATAATTAATTTACTTTAATTGTTTGTCAGATCGAGTCGGGCGCCTGTGTTTTAGTACTTTTGGGAAATACAGTCGTATTTTTGACAATTTTAGGATTTTTTATTGCCTTTGATAACGACGACGACGGATACAATATGTGGTAAATTATGTTTAATTATTGTCCATAAGGAGTGTGTCATATGTCAGGTCATGTTATGTCACACAATGTCATCATTTGTTTAATATTTCTGTAAATTAATTAATTTCTTATTTAACAAAATGCAAAAGATATCTAATAATTGGAATAAATTAATAAAATTTTGTTTTTTCTTTTTTTGTCAAAACATAATATTTACTTAAAATAGAGATTATTATTAGTTTTAACTCAAATTTGTAGCTCTTTTTTTATTTACCGTTTTTTTCAATTTTAATTTAAGTTCAATTGATGTAAATTTTTATAAAATATTTAAATTGAGACTAAAAAATTTGGGTTAAAATACTTTGAAAAGTAAAACATTTTCAATGTATTGTTTCAATACTAGACATTGAATATATTAAATAAGACATTCCCAGAGCTTTAAAAAAACACTAAACTCTCGTAGAGAGAGATAGAATAATGTAGAATAAAAACTACTTGAGTGGATGAGTTGAGTGCAAAAATGCACAGTTGATGGATAGGCTTAAAACGTTAAATCAAGAAAAATGATTGTAATTTAGTTTTAAAAATAATTCTTAATTTCAAAATAATTTTCGAGATTAGACTTTATTCTACTTATATTTTCTTTATTTATAATAATGTTATTTAATTATAATTTAATTTAAAAATATATAATTTTTTTATCAAAATTAATGTACATTTGGTTTAATCTTTGATTTGAATAATTGTAAATTCAATTGAATCGATAATTAAGTCGATATATCTTTAAAACTGAGTTTTGATAAGAATAAAAGTATTACTGGTTTTTGGCGGACAGAAAGCCAATAGCAATGAGCGAAACTTATTTTTCACTTGAATTCATGGCTAATACATGTCTATAACTAATCGATTCTTTTCAATACAAGACCACCAAATAGTGGTTCGAAATAATAAGATTCAAAATTATTTATAGCCTTTGAAATACATTTTGCGTTCATATCTCGCAATTCAATTAGAAAAATGTTTACTCAAATCAGAAAAATATAAACTCATTTTTAAAGTTTAAAATATTTTCCTGAAATTAAAAAATAATTTGATTCATTGATTAATTTATGAATTTTAAATGTTTTGAATATATTAGTGGTATTAGAGAGTGGGCTATGTTTTGTACGGCAATTATTGTACTTACTATGCATTCATTGATTGCTTAGAGTATAAAAATAAGTGATTAAAGACTAATAAAAAATGTTATCAAAACAACTTGAGTTCTAAGAACGAGTTATTTATTAATTGGATTGAATAGTGATTTTAAGATATGTTATGCAAACAATTTCTTTGATCTAAACATTTAAGTATTGGATTCATTGGAATAGTTATTAATTTGAATAAATAAAAGCAAATATAATATAATATATAAGTTATGATTGTCTTAATAAACATAAATCTAAGACAGCATTAAATTGCGTCCAGAGTTGCGACTATTGTAAGAGTTTTTGGGAATGATTTAATGGGACTGTGCGGACCACCCAATGAGTTACCTACTTATAGTCTTAAAGTTTTCTTTACAGCACAGGCACAGCACAGCGTAGGGTTCGATTCGTTGGTCTTATAGGCTCTGAGCTTAGCGTTGTTGTAGTCTTAGTTGGAGTAAAGGCAGTTGTATTGATGGACACTCTCTTGATATGCGAATCTGCGTTCATGACCTCATCCGCCACACACATAGATCTATATTTTAAGTTTTATAATTTCTACGCATTTGCACACAGGCTGTGCCGCTTATGCACTGCAAACCGATAGTTTCCCTCACAGTTCCAGTGCTTTCCCCTCTGTGCCCCCACAATCCTCTTGTGTGGTCCCTTTCACTCTTAAACTTGTTGCCCGAGACTAAGAACTCGAAATGAGCGCTCAACCAATGGGAAGAGAGGAAAACACTAATCAATCTTCCGTGAAATGCTGGGAAGGAGGGGACTGAGAGGAAAAAGTTAGGGCGAGGTGGACGGTGGTCACAATTATATTAGCCTCCTTTATAACTTCATCAGCACTAACACAGCACAGGCACTACTCTGGCAGAGCACAGGCACCAGTATCTGCACGAATAGCAGTGAACGCCATTCAACGGCATTCAGTGCTTGCAAACCAACACCGATTGCAACAGTATTTTCGCTCCACTACTGCTCCACGACTTGACATAACGTCAAATAACTGCGTATTGGCTCAGACTTAGGCTTAGGCTCAGCCAAACTCAGCCAAACTTAGTTCTGACGAGTTCTACACTTTTGTACAAACTTTCTGAATGTTTCTAATGTTCAGTGTTTAGCTCTTCTGTGCACCAGTTCTACACTACTCTACAGATTATCCATAGCCTTGTGCTGGAGTTGTGTTCAAATCTACAAACCCTACAAATCCTGCTCTCTCTCCAGCATTTTTGGTGCTCTCTATCCAATGCACTACTTCTGCCATAACTTATGCACTAAATTGTGTTTAAATGAGTGAACAATTATCGAAATTATGTCTACCCATTGGTCCCACTCCGACATGGGCTCAATCAAAGTCATGGATTCATAACAATAATGATTACCACAAAGAAAGACTTTGAGACTCCACTGAAGTCTAATTCCTGTGATTCGAGTGCCCATAGAGTCCCGCATCCGAATGACAGCCTTCTCACCCGGACTTCTTGGATCGACGCCAAGACTGCTTTGGCACAAATCGAAAAGGTATGTCCAGTAGTCAATCAGTGTTGGGATGAGCCCACAGTCCACTCCAGTCCTCACACGAGTCCTGTATTGGCGTTATTAAGACATCAAACTTTGGCTATAAGTGTTGTTTTGTTTTGTTTTTGGATAACCTTTAGGGCAAAGCATCGGGCAATGCATCGGCGCTTTGGCTTCGAACCAAACTTCAGGTATATCTTAACGATTTGGGACAATTCATACAACAGAATGCGGGAAAAGTGTTATTTGTTGGACTACTAGTGCTCATTACGTTCTGTGTGGGACTTAAATCAGCGACCATTGAGACAAATGTTGAGAGACTATGGGTTGAGGGTATGTGTGATTGCAGTCCATTTGCCATAACTTGCTTTCGGTATAAATAATTAAAATTCAATTATTAAATATCTATCGATTAGAGGGCGGAAGACTTGAAAAGGAAATGAAATACATTAGAACTACTTTAGGCGAAGGCTTCGGCAGCACTAATCAGATTGTCATCCAAACACCAAAGGGCACGGGTGCCAGTGTTCTACATGTGAATGCTCTCCTCTCTCATCTACAGACTATGAAAGTGGCCACAAAAGTAACGGTCGATATGTTCGAAGTGTGAGTTCTTATCACTGGTTTCTAAACCTATTGTTTTCCGCTAACTATTATAATACAGAACTTTATATTAAGAAATAATTTTAAGCAATTATGCGATTATTTATTAATGTTTGCTTAGATTATAATTCCTATAAAATTTGTATTGTCTTATATCTCAACTGCGGTTCAGATTTAGTGAACCAAAAAATTTTTCAAAACTTTTTATAATTTAATTTTTGGGTTTACTTTAACTTAAGCGCAAAATTTGAAAAATAAATTTAAAGACAGGACTTGTTTTCTCTAATTCTTTTAATACGAATTCATTTGTTTAATTAAACGAATATTATTTAATATAATTGGCAGCACTTGGAGGCTAAAAGACATTTGTTATTCGCCGAGTATTCCCAGTTTTGACACCCATTATATCGATTCTGTAAGTCATAAGAGAATACAGTATTTAAAAAATTAGACATTTTATCATAAAATTACCTATTATTCTATCAGATGCTCGAAAACTTATTTCCCTGCGCTATAATCACTCCATTGGACTGCTTTTGGGAAGGGGCCAAACTATTGGGACCTGAGTTTCCGGTACCAATTCCGTGAGTTATAAACTATAAAAAAAGTGCTCAAATACTAATCTAAACTTTGATTTGATTTAGTGGACTCGGCATTAATGTCCAGTGGATTAATCTGAATCCTGAACTCCTCATCGAAACAATGATGACATCAATGAGAGGACCTGAAAGTCAAACAAACACTTTTCCATTTTCAACATTAGATAAATTCATGAAACGGGTATTGAATTCTAAATTTTAAAAAATGAATTAATATTAAATGAAATGGTTTTAAACCCAAGGCTGGCATAACATCTGCCTATCAAAAGAAGCCCTGTTTAGACCCGACAGACACCAACTGTCCGATAACCGCTCCAAACAAGAACTCTGGCCAACCGCCTGATATCGGAGCTGAGCTGACGGGAGGCTGTTATGGGTTCGCGACTAAGTTTATGCATTGGCCCGAAGACCTAATTGTGGGCGGAGTCAAGAAGAACAAAACGGGACATATAATGCGCGCCAAAGCACTCCAATCGATCATTCAGTTGATGGCCGAACAAGAGATGTATGAGTTCTATCAGCACACCTACAAAGTTCATAACCTGGACTGGTCTGTGGACAAGGCTCGTATGGTTCTGGAGGCCTGGCAGAGGAAGTTCTCGGAAGTAAGTGATTATTAAATGATGAATTGATTCAATTGAATAATTAAACGATTGTTTGTCTTAAAGGAAGTGCAGAAATTCACTAATACTGATCATAACCTTAAACATCAAGACATACATCTCTTTACCAGCACTTCACTCATGGATATTATGAAAAACTTTTCTGATGTTAATGTTGTGAGAGTTGCGATCGGATATATACTTATGTTGAGTTACGCCGGGTATTCACTCTGCAAATGGAACAGTACTACCGATTCTCTTAGTCTTCTTGGAATAGCTGGAGTTATAATAATTGGTCTGTCAGTGGCCGCTGGACTCGGCTTTTGTGCTTTGATTGGATTATCCTTTAATGCGTCGACAACTCAAGTATTTGTGTTTATTATTGTTTTTATACAATTGAATAACAATTTTTAAAATTGGAATCATTTTCAGATAATCCCATTCCTAGCACTTGGAATCGGTGTGGACAACATGTTTCTGTTAGCGCATACTTATTCTCAAAATATGCTTTTCGATACTCCTCTTAAGGTATGATAAATGCATTGATTAATTGGAAGTTTATTTAGATTTTGTAGAATTAATAATAATCCCGAAAATCAAATATGAAGTCAAATATAATGGAAATTAAAAGAGTCTTAAAATATTATAATCAATGAAATAATCAATATTTTGATTGTTTTGCAGAACAAAACTGGCGAATGTCTTAAACAGATTGGTTCCAGTATTTTGCTCACATCGTTTGGTAATGTCTGTGCATTCTTGGCCGCAGCAATCATTCCAATCCCAGCCCTGCGTTGTTTTGCACTTCAGGCGGCGATTCTCATAACATTTATATCGGTTTCTGTTATTCTTCTATTCCCTGCCGTCGCCAGTATTGATCTGAGAAGAACTCCGACCAATAGGAGGGATAAGTCGTGTTGTCTCTACACAAACATATCGACCGAAGACAGAACTTTAATACACAATTCCAGTGCTAATCCACTAAAATCGAGTCACAAAAAACTTTTCTCTAAAAAGAAATCCAAAGTCAAGAAGTGTATTGTCCACGCATTGCCTCCCGACCGCTCACATGTGGTCACTATATTAGCGCCGGACAAGAGTGTTGGCCAACCATTCTTACCGAAAAACACTCAAAAGATTTCGTGTAAATGTGCTGCAAATGACAGTCTAGTGCGAGAACATTGTGCTCCCGATGTCGAGAGACAGAACTCAAAGTGTATGCGTGAGTGCGAAGACCAGAAATGGACGATAACTTATTTTGCGGACAATATATACGCACCTGTGCTCCAGAAAAAACCAGTGAAAGTATTCGTTGTGTTTATATTTTTAGTTATTTTAATAATCAGTGTCTCAGGTCTGGTGAAAGTGGACGACGGACTCGACTTAACAGATATTGTGCCGCGAAATACCATTG
Source organism: Liacarus xylariae (assembly GCA_034693365.1). NCBI lineage: Eukaryota > Metazoa > Arthropoda > Arachnida > Sarcoptiformes > Liacaridae > Liacarus > Liacarus xylariae. Next base: position 10,795 of record JAQFXN010000956.1, read on the forward strand.
AATACAGATTTTTGAGTTTTCAGAGAAGATATTTTAGTTTTTTCAATATGTTTGCCGTAACTCAGGGTAATTTCGATTACCCTAATAATCAGAAACTTCTCCACGAATACCATCAGACGTTCACACGAGTCGGACAAATCATTAAGAACGATGACGGGGGGCTCCCGGAGTTCTGGCTCACCATGTTTAGGGATTGGCTCTTAGGCCTACAGAAAGCCTTCGACAAGGATTGGAAGGACGGCTGCATTACACGTGAGAACTGGTTCTCCAACGCATCAGATGAGGGCATTCTTGCCTATAAACTACTGGTCCAAACAGGACGGGTCGACAATCCGGTGGACAAGTCTTTGGTAAACTAAACACCACATTAAATGTGACTAATATTCAAATATTAAACTCATTGTTTGCAAAACAGGTGTTGAGTATGCGATTAGTGGATGAGTTGGGAGTCATTAATCCCAAAGCCTTTTATAACTATTTGACCGCTTGGGTGTCCAACGATGCGTTGGCCTATTCTGCATCTCAGGCCAGTTTCCGACCTGAGCCGCGTCAATGGATTCATATAGCACAAGACGTTGAGCTCAAAATAGCTAAATCACAGCCTTTAATCTACGCACAGATGCCTTTCTATTTGAATAATATGCGAACCACAGCAGAGATAACTGATTGCATACAATCGATTCGTGCCATTTGCCAAAAATTCGAGGACAAAGGACTGCCTAACTTCCCGACAGGAATACCATTTATTTATTGGGAACAATACGTTAGACTCAGATTCTATCTGTTTTCAGCACTGGTTGTTGTATTGGCCGCAGTATTCCTAGTGATCAGTGCCTTTCTCCTCAACCCCTGGACCGCAACCTTAATAGTTGTGGTATTAATAATGATTGTAATCGAATTGTTTGGTTTAATGGGTTTACTCGGCATAAAACTCAGTGCTGTTCCGGCGGTTATACTAATAGTTTCGGTTGGAATCGGTGTTGATTTTGTTTCGCACATAACTCTGGTTTGTATTCAATAAAAACTTGAAATAATTAAACCAAAAATTAATGAATTTTTTCAGAGTTTTTTAACGAGTATTGGCAGCAGAAATCATAGAATGAGAATGGCGTTACAGCACATGTCCACTCCGGTTACTCACGGCATCGTATCCACTCTGTTCGGCATAGTTATGCTCGCCTTCTCTGAGTTCGATTTCATTATTAGGTAAGCACTCAATCATTTCCTATAACTTATTCAACTTAACGGCATATATATTAACGCATGCTTTAACTGCCTGTCCCTTCAGATACTTCTTCTATGTCTTAGTTGGTGTCGTTGTTTTGGGAGCATTGAATGGACTGGTGTTACTGCCAGTCCTGCTTTCCCTAATCGGTCCGCCGCCAGAAATAATTCCGTTCGACTACGAGGACCGCATATCGACTCCGTCTCCCCCGCCCTCGCCCTCCCTGTCTCGCAAAAAGCTACGCACAGTCAGTGGTCCATATTTTTCTCGTCGATCGTATCCTAGAGTGCAATCAGAGATATCTCTCTCAACGATATCAGAAGAGCCGCAATCATATCATTCTTCACATGAGATTGTGGTTCAGCCGGAATTCGTTGTCGAGACTACAACTATAACCAATCCTATGAACGGTGGGACCCAAACCCATACCATATCTCAAACTACCTCAACGACGCCCACGTCTTCCAGTGAGGTATAGTATAAATGCATTTTTTATTGCTTATACTAAGGGCAGGTAAAACTCCTGCAATTTAATCCCATTTTTTGGAATTCACATTTAATCCTTTGATCTAAGTTTTTAATTGCAAATAAATGTAGTCTTAGAAAAATGAACCGCATAAAACATCCATCACAACAGTTGACAATAAATTTATTAAATCTCGCTAATTTAACTAACTATGTAATTTAATTAAATTAACTTGACTAAAATAAATTTAACTTAATAAATCTAATTAAATAAATTAATAAGGTTGAAATAAACTAAACTAAAATAATTAATTTAATTAATTTAACTAAATTAAAACTACTTCAGTTGAATTACAACTAATTTTATGAAATTAAAACATAGTTAGTTAAATTAGCGAGATTCAATAAAATTGTCAACTGTTGTGATGGATGTTTTATGCACTTAATTTTTTCTAAGACTGCATTTATTTTCAATTAAAATTCAAAAAAAGGATTAAATTTTGAGTTTCAAAGAATAGGATTAAATTGGAGGAGTGCTACCTGTCCTGTCCTACTTATACTGTGATATAATTTAAAAACTGAAAACTTATTTAAATTAAAATCTATTCGATTGTTCACAACAGACGAGTGCCTCAGAAAGTCCAACGCCTTCTACAGATCGCGAAAGCCCTGCAATGAGTGAAAGTAGCGGAACATCTTCTATGAGTGATAACAGTTCTGCCACTAAATCATCACTACCTCCTCAGGGTTTAAGTCAACTCCTGTCTCAATCTCAGCACACGGTCACCACTAAAGTGATGGCAACCGCAAAGTTGAAGGTCGAGGTTCACGCGCCCTATATTGACAGGGACTACAACTACAACAGCAACAGTCGTCCTAATAGTAGGAACAGAGATCAGTCTCGAAGACATAGTCGTGCGTCAGACGCATAAACACTAACTGACTATCAGTTTATTATTTAATTATTATTAAAACTTCGTTTCACTCATCGATTGCATAATTATTTGTATCGAAAAACAAAACAAATTATTTAAAGTTTTATTATATTTAAGATTATTTCTAAAATAATTTATACGACTAAATGAATTGAAATTCATTCAAATTATTAAACTTTTTATAAGTTATGACTAAATCCTGAATTATCTTTAATATAAACTTTTAATTGATTTACTTATTCGGCAATAATATTGAAGAATAGGTTGGTTTAGAACTATTGACTGAATCTTTTCGTTACATTTAATATAAGACTAAGAGAACTTGAATTTTTGTAAATATTTATAAAATCATAAAACTATCCCTAAATTTTAAAATTTATTTAATAATGGTTTTACAAATATATTATTTTCAAATTTGATTTTTATGTTAATTATTATTAATTTAAGTAATTCTCAATCATTTAGTCATAAATTTATTCTCTATTATTGCCGAATGAATAGACGATTGAAAAGATTTTATTTATTTGTTCCGGACTTTAGTTGTGATCATTCAAACAATTATTAATTAATTATAATTTATTTGAAATACATTTATATATAGAATTTCATCACAACATCATTGATTCGATGTATTCATAGGACCTGTAAATCTCAAACATTTCAAAACTTAGTTTAGAATTTATGAAAAATATAATTAATATTCATTGGAAACAAAGGGTATTTTCATTGAAATATTTTTAATTTATTTTTAATAATAAAATTAAGAAAATATTGATTAAAACATTTTTATAAAATTCAATGTTTAAAAAATAATTTGATTTGTGGACACATTTCTAAAACAATAAATACGACTAAACGTATGGCATCTTTGAAGCAAAGAATAAGAAGAACTGATTTCATAATTAAGTGAAATAAACTAAAACCACATTCAAGTCTATCAATGAATTAATATTTTTCTGATTTTCATTCATTCAATCGATAAATAATGTATTAAAATCTAAATGATTTTCTTGTGTTATCTTTTTTGACGTATTGCTGAAGATCTTCAGAATTGTTTTGCGTCTTAATCACCAATTCTTGTATCAGAACTAAAGGGTCGAAAATTAGTCGCTTTTGTTTCCGATTTTGTCTGTAAAAGCAATTGATTTTTGAAAGAAGGCATTGGTTTAGCTTTAAATTGCAGATTATGTTTGTCTTCACTCTTATCCTCATTGGCCGACATTTTAGCGGTTCTCAATTCTTTGCGTTTTTCAGTCATAAAATGCATTTCAACTGTTTTTGTCGGCCCTTTCATTGATTTTCGTGGAATACCTGAAGCGAACTTCGCGTCAAATAATTTTTTTCGAATTGGATTTGTTTTAATCGAATATTTCTTAACCTCTGAAGTGATTATATCTTTGTTTTGAGGCGTAAAACGTCTTTGATTTGAATGCAATTTTGGAGATATGGGTCGAGAAGTCGATGAGACCGACGAAGAGTGTGAGCGCTGAACATCTGTTGTGCGGCTATGAGTTGGCGAAGGATCAGAACCCCGTGTTTTGCTCTCAAATTCCTTCAATAGTTCTGCCATTGATTTGAATTTATTGCTCGAATTTTTTTTAGTTGAATAAAGACGAGAAACAATAGACTGAGCGCTCATTTTACGACAGGAACTGGAGATGGATTTTCTTTTCGGCGTCCCTTTAATGCGAATCGAATTCATTAACTGTTTTCCCAAAGATTCCCACTTTTTAACTGCTTTGAGAGGACTGACTATCGTTTGGACTTTACTGTTAGTCAAATTAGACTCCATTTTAGTCGAAGTCATATCGTTTTTGGTATTGATTTGGAATTCGTTTTCATTATTGTCTGAAATCAAATGAAAACAATTGTTAGGCACAGGTATTAAGAGATACGGTATTAAGAGCGAACTGTACTTTAATTAATTATAAGTTGTTAATTGCAATTAATTAATAAACAAATTATAGCTTAAATTGAAGGACTATTAGTCCTCTTTAATTGAGATTTTAAAAAAATAATAAAAATATTCGCACAAAAACATAATTAATAGTTAATTGAGTTGAAGTCTGAGATGACAGCCATTTGCTCTTAATTAGACTTAACTTTGATAAACAAATGGAGAATTAAATCGAGTGAAGACAGAAATGAAAAGCTTTAGGTTTTAATGTTTTAAATTATAATTAAAATTAATTCAATTATTTGGTATTAAGAGCATCGCTTTGGGTCTTCGCTTAATCTATGCTTTGTTTACACTTTCTTATGCCTTAATTCCTATGCATAACATATTAAACCAGTTATTTGTTTGAATTTTCCGTTTGAATCTCATTTCAGACTTTACTTTGTTTTTTGTCATTCACTTCGATATCATTTGTAGTATTGTTTTGGCAAACATTCAAATCATCAAAAACGACATCCGATTGTGTGGAAAGCAATGCAATCAAGTGATCCATTTTAAAGACCTTCTCTTTGGACGACTCGACCACTTCTTGTTTGCATTTTTTTGATGTCTTCTTAGAACTGATTGGCGTTTCTTTGAAAGAAGTGCTTTTGCTGTACTTCAGAGCTCTGACAGGAGTTGAACGCAATTCGTATGTCTTCTCAGAGGTTAATGAGTTTGTTGTGGAGAACACTTCGCTCTCGCCTTCAATGATCTCTTTATTCTTTGGCCGAGTTTTGTATTTCAAGCTATCGTTTACTTCATTGAGTGCTTCAGGTTTTTGATTGTAAGCCGAGTATTGTTTGACTCCTCGTCTCCTCTTTTGATAATCCATTTCGTGATTCACTTCTGCGACAAAAATATTTGAATTAAACTCAAAATTATAAATAAATTTAATACAAAAATAAAAATTAGAAAAAATAATTTAATGACAAAACAGTTAATCGAAAGACCGCCGAATCGGTTCAGTTAAGTAATAGTAATATTAGTGTCACTTATAGTAGTTGTGGGCACTGATAATGGCAGTGCTGGACACCTCTTATAATGAAGTTTATCCTCATTTTAATTATAATATTATAGTTTTCGTTAACCATTAGTTAAAAATTAATTCAAATGAAAACTAATTATTGATTGAATGGTATTTAAGGTTTGAAAACATAAGTATTGGAGTAAACAATGACTTCACTACCGAAGAAGCGGTCCATTTGTCTCAACTCATCGTTGGTTTCTATAGCCGTAAAGTCGATGAATTGCGGGCACAAGTAATCCCATTGTTTGCTCTCCTCTTCACCACAAACACTGGACCTGACGTTCAAATACAGACAATAATTGATTTATTGATAATTATATTTAAAACTGATTTACATTTTATTGTTTTCTTTTTTGAGGAACGGATCAAATGATTTAAATGTTTTGTCGATATCTTTCACAAAACGTAAAGCGCTTTTAGATTTAAATTTTTAAAAGTCCAGTCATTAGTGGAGTAGAGGTGTTAACCAAACAGTGATTGCAACCCAACCTAAAGTGTAGCCAATCATAGAGTACAGCAGTAATCTGTAGGGCATATAGTTTAGAGCCGTTAAAACAAGTCGATTTCAATATATTTGAATTGTTATTTTAAAGTGTGTATAATATTTCTGTTGGAAATGTTAATAGATATTATCAGTGGAGTCGGCCTTACTTGTCATAAACAGGTGACGAAATATTTTTATGCACGTTTGTGTGAATGGCACAGGTTTAATGTCTACAGCAATAGTGATATAAAATATCAAATCCATAGATTGGGAAAATGAAATAAATTGAACATAATTTCTATTAACAGATAATTTTCGTTTTCTATTATTAGAAATTAAATATTGATTTCTTATGATTTAATTCGTTAATATAATTAATTAAAAACATATTATGTAATTAAAATCATTGTAAGAAACTTGCTTTTAATATAGGATTGAAAGCAATTATTTTCCAAAACATACGATATTTTAAACACTAAAATCGTCACTAAAATGAGCTGTACGTACACCTAAGCGTACAATTCATTCATTCATTCATTTTCGTGACCACTTATCCTTTCGGGTCGGGGTTGATAGTCGGCAATCATGAACCTCCATTCACTCCTATCCGCCACCCAATTCTGGATTCCGGCCTGAGATAAACCCATACGAT